>SZWC01002671.1:31503-56213 GCA_023375785.1 Penium margaritaceum
GTTGAGCGAAGCGTGCCTTACAACTGGTCAGTGTGGGCCCATAACCCTTTGTCAACCGGCCTGAGGCAAACGGACTAGAAAACAGGGCCGACACAATAGCACCTGCCGTCCGCTCCTAGCATTTCAGCTAGGAGAAGATATCACCCTCAGGATCACGGTTCCACACTGAGCAGTTCCTAGGCAATCACTTGCTAGCAACTGTGTCCACTTAACACTTGGTCACTTTCGCGCGAGGTGCTAGTCAAAGACTAACTCCTGGGGCTTAGACCAACCAGTGTCTTCTTTATACTGTTCCTTAGTTGGACAACTCTGTGAGGAGCATCTAAGGCCAGATTGTGTAATTAGAATGAGGAATGAGCCTGGTACATATAGTCCTAGGCCTGGCTTCTAAGGTGTGTGGGCAGTGACACTTTTGGGGTGGTCACTCCAAACCACCTCACCAGTCCGCCAATTGGCGCATCCACTGACCGCCAAGTGGCGCACTCTCCTCATGCATGGAGAAATGTCTAAGAAACTTCCCCTGTGCTAGAAGGTCAAAAAACCTCCTGCGCACATCAAGGCTCGATCGCAGGACCTGTTGTCCCTAAGTCGAACATGCTATCCGTTGCGCTACACTTCTGGTGTCTCGCTTGGACTTGCACCACGAACAAGGTTTGGGGGACTTACTCCAAGGGAGCAGTGCATGCCCAACCTGTCCGTCAACCCATAGCAGTGGCCATGGGGCATAGAAGAACAACACAAACAGGTCGCTGATTTCTACACCAAGCCAATGACCCGTGAGAAGCAACAGTTCTGCATGAAGGCATGTAGACTCAGGCTTCTCTGACTGCAGAAAAGGGTGAGATTGTTGGGAAAGGAGCCATCCGGCTCAGTTTAAGGTCCACAAGAGCAAGTTCCATGAAAGTACCAGATGCCTATTCCGATCATCACTCTAGATTCACCATTGGAAACATCAGGTGGCAAAATGTCTACGGACCAAGTTTGAGGCGGATCCAACGGTCGGATTGGGAGAAAGAATTTTCAAAGTTTTCAGGGTCATCGACCGCCGATATCCGGGGAACCATGGGGTGATGGCTCCATGCCATAGCCTGAGAAAAGAAAAAGGCAAGAGATCCAGGGTCAAGACCTGATGGGAGAAATATCCAAAAAGGTCCTTGATTCTAGGCTTGCCATGTCACAGTGTGCTGACTAGGAAAAAGGTCTTAGAAAAGGAGCCATGTGGCTCAGTTTCAGGTCGAGAGGAACAAGTTCCAAGAAAGTACCAGATGCCTACTCTGGTCGTCAATCCAACTTCTTCATTAGAAAGATCAGGTGGTAAAAAGTCTACGGTCCAAGTTTGAGGTTGATCTAACCGTCCGATTGGGAGATATGAATTTTCGAAGTTTTCGAGGTCACCGAACGCCGACATCTGGATGACCATGGGTGATGGCTCCATGTCTTAGCTTGAGAAAAGAAAAAGGCAAGTGGTCCAGGATCAAACCCTCATGGGAGAAATATCCAAAAAGGACCTTGGTCTTAGGAAAGCCTTGCAGAGTATACTGACTAGGATAAAGGTACCTTTCCTTACTTTTTAGGTGAGGTGAGATGGACACATGGCGATTCTTTATGGGATTGTGGGTTATGTGACCACTAGGAGTGTGCCTTGAGAGTATATTCTAGTTTTCTAGGTCGTGTGTCAGTGGTCAGCCTGATTGCTAGGCTGATTTCCTACCTTGTGTGAGATTATGGACTATAGTGTGTGGGCTTTTGCCTCCATGGCTAAGTGGTCTGGCTTGTGAGAGGGCTAACTTTCCCGAGCTCTAGTTCTATATGTATTTCATTATTTTGAGTGATTGAACAACCATTCTTCACCACAAGTGATGCCCTTTCATTCCCACATGGTCGCTGCTCCAAGACTCCTTGTCTCCTCCGGATCCAACGTTTGGTATCAGAGCCAGGTTCTGCCACTTTGAGCCAGCACAAGCCGTCACTTTGAGAGCGATGGGTTGGGATAAAAACTTCTCTAGATTTGCTAACTTCAAGAGACAAGCGTTCCAACGAGCCCAAGATCGCGAAGATCCAACCGTCGGATTGAGAGTTATGCTCAAGACAAGGTCGGCGAGGGTCACAGTCTTCTGTATGAGTAAGACTGTTGCCTTGCGTTGACCATAACTCTCTCGTTTCTTCGTCAAGTTTAAAAAGTGGCATATGCGAATTGTATGACTTTTCCTAAGTTTTCTACTGGTGCAAAAACTATTGCATTCCATTGATTCGTTTGGGAGAAACGTCGTTTACAAGCTCGCTCGTCTGAGTTGGAGTAGGAGCAGAAGTATACCCTGTTTTCAAGAGGACGTATCTCTTTAAATCCCTGGTTTTGAGCTGAATTTCCCAGTGGTGGACTCCGTTTTTCAAAGTTCCTAGTCTGTTGGCATCTACAGTCCCTTTTGTATCAGACAGATTTCTGGCATAAGCAGCGGCAGAAAGAGGGGTAGCGCCGCAAGCCAAGGGCAGCGCTGAGCATCACCAAGGCTCAAAATGGCAGCAACTGGCGTTGTGACAGCAGCCCAGTCTTTGGAGAGGCTGGAGGGACGTGCGAACTTCACGTTTTGGAAGATCCGTACCCACCTCCTTTTGGAGGAGGGGCTTGTGAGAGGTTGTGAGCGGCGACGAGCCAGCTCCAGTTCCACAGGCAAAAGGCATCATCGTAGCGTAGGTGGTGGCGGGGAAGATTTCGCAAAAGGGTGTAACTGATGCTGGTTCTTGTACAGCTGTACCAGCGGTGTATGAGGAGTAGAAGAAGAAGGACTGGCATGCCTATAGGTTGCTTGTCAACACCATCTCCAACCTGCATCTTCAGTACGTGAGTGACATCGCTACTAGAAAGGAGGCGTGGGACACGTTGTGCAAGAAGTATGAGAGCAAGGATCATACATTCCTCATGATTTTGGAGGAAAAGATGATGGCCTTGAAAATGCAGGGTGGTGAAGGGATGGAGGCATATCTAGACAAGACGAAGGAGCTGGTGAAGAACTTGAGAGCGGTCGGTAATCCCGTGGAAGAGACGCACTTCATCCTCTTACTGAGGGGATTCCCAACCAGCTACGACACGGTGCGAGAGACGCTAGAGTGCCAGCAAACTCTCGACCTCAACTTCATCTAAACACACCTAGTACAGGTGGACTTGCGTGTAAAGTGCAATGGCGGCGGCAGCAGTGAAGTAACTTTTGTGGCGAAGAGCTCACGCAACCAGCAGCAGCAGCAGCAGTCTGGGCAACAGAAAGGCAGAAAGAAAGGCAAATGCCTTGACTTCCACAAAGGACACTACAAAAAGGAGTGTTTCAAGCTGAAGAGGGACCACAAGGAGCAGCAGCAGCCGCAGTCATCGCAGTAGCAGCAGCAAAAGCAAAACCAGCAGCAGTAGTAGCAGCAGCAACAGCAGTGACAGCAGCGTCGGCAACAGTAGCAGCAGAAGCACGTGGCATTGAAGTGGGAGTGTTCCATGGCGTGTTATATGTACCTGATGCTACATTCAACCTCCTCTCAGTCTCCTCTGTTACAAACACAGGACTGCGCGTTGTCTTCGATGATGACTATGGCTACTTCCTCAACAAGGATACAGGAGAGGAGTTGGCCAGGTCGGTGAAGGAGGACATGTACCACCTGCAAGGGGCGACCAAGATCCCGCGTGAGCAGAGTCTTGCAGCAATGGTGCAACCAACAGATGGCGAGATCTGGCATGCGCGCTACGGCCACATCAGCATGCACGCCTTGCAGTAGGTTCAAACAAAGTAGATGGTGCGTGATGTGCCTAGCATTCTTAACTTTGAGCAGAAGTTATGCATCGGCTGTTTGGAGGGGAAGCAGCACCGCGAGGTGTTCTCGGGAGCAGGGGAGCGTGTGAAAGAGGTGTTGGAGCTGGTCCACACAAACTTGTACGCACCGATGTAGATCCAGAGCTTTGGAGGCTCTAGGTATTTCTTGATCTTCATTGATGATTTCACCCATTACACTGCTGTGTACTTCCTTCCTTCCAAGGACCTGTGCTTTGACAGGTTCAAGGAGTTCAAGGCCATGGTGGAGAACCGGACTGGCAAGAATATCAAGGCGGTGCGTAACGAACACGGTAAAGAGTACTACCATGCAGCAGTTGGTATCAAGGTGCAGCGTATTGCACCATATTCACCGCAGCAGAACGATGTAGCAGAACGCGCCAACCGTACCATTATGGAGGCGGCGCGCTCCATGCTGCACGCGGCTCGGCTGACCTACGACTTCTGGGCTGAAGCCGTGAGCACCGCGGTCTACATCAAGAACCGCAGTCCTACTATGGCCATGGAGCAAATGACGCCGTACGAGGCGTGGTTCGGCAGGAAACCAAGCAAGGGTCATCTCTGAGCATTTGGCAGCCTGGCGTACATGCACGTGTCCAAGCAGAAGCGGCAGAAATGGGACGCAAAGAGTACGCAGAAGCTGATCATTGGCTGCAACGTGGCAAGCAAGGCCTATTACCTCTACGAGAGGGATACAGGCCACGTCATCATCTCCAAGGATCTCATCTTCGACGAGAGCAACGTCATTGGCACCAACATAATCTGTGAAAAGGCAGTAGAACCTGGAACAGAAGAGATAGTGGGAGGAGGAATCCTTCCTCACCCTGTCTCTCCCGATCCTTCCTCTACGGTGACAATGGGAGAATGACTCTACTCTCCCATGTTTGATGCAGCAGATACAACAGCCTCATCGGCAGAAGCAGAGGATGGAGATGTAGCACCACCAGCAGCATAAGTTGTGCAGTAGCAGCGCGCCAGCCGCCCGCTAATGCTCCAGCACCAGGTTGCAGGTACCCTCTTAGGGTGCATTACAAGCCTAGTAGATGCGACTATTTCGAGATTCTGAAAAAACCAGAATTGATGAACGTCGCATTTGTAGCAGATTCAGATGAGCCAACATCATACAAGGAGGCCATGGCTGCACCGGATGTAGCAGATTAGGCGCAAGCCGTGCAGCATGATATACAGTCGCAGTTGGACAACGGTACGTGGGAGCTTACTGAGCGTCCATGTGCATGTAAGGTCATAAAGTGCAAGAAGGTGTTCAAGAAGAAGCGGGGAGCAGATGGTAACGTGGAAAAGTACAAGGCGAGGCTGGTCGCCAAGGGCTACTCGCAGTAGGAGGGCATCGACTACACAGAAACGTTTGTCCCTGTTGCAAAGTTTGCCTCTGTGCGCACGCTCCTCTCTTATGCAGCAGCTGAGGACTTTGAGGTTTACCACATGGATGTCAAGACGGCATTCTTGAATGGTGACTTGGAGGAGGAGATCTACATGGAGGAGCCGAAGAAGTTCGTCACGGATGGCAAGGAGCACCTGGTTAACAGCTGTAGAAGTCGCTGTACGGTCTCTAGCAAGCGTCGCTTGCTTGGATCCAGAAGTTCGATGTGGCGTTGCAGTGCATGGGGTTTGAGCGCAGTGAGTGTGACTATAACGTCTATCGCTGGCAGCATAGTCATGAGGTGCTCATCATCATCGTCTATGTAGATGACATGCTCCTCCTTTCCAACAGCATGTCTGCACTACAGGAGTTCAAGGAAGCCATGTACGAGCGCTTCCAGATGTGTGATCTCGGGGAGGCATCATACTTCTTGGTATCCAGATCACGCGTGACCGCAAATCACCCTCTTTCTCGCTACAGCAGAGCCGCTACATCAAGGATGTTTTGCAGTGGTTTGACATGGCAGAGGCAAAACCCATCGGCACGCCGCTGGAGATGCGGCAGTACCTCGTGAGCTTCTATGGAGAAGCAAATGCAATTGAGCGGCAGAAGGACCAAAGTACCGTCGGCAGCCTCATGTACCTGATGGTGGCAATCAGGCCGGACCTTGCACAGGTTGTTAGCGCTGTGAACGAGCACATGGCAAACCCCGGAGCACCAGAAGGCAGTGAAGCGGATCTTCCGCTACCTTGTTGGAACCATCAATGTCGGCATCACAACGGCAACGGCAACGACAACAGCATCATCAGCTACACACATGCAGATTGGACTTCAAATCCTGAGACTCGCAAGTCCATCTCTGGACATTTGTTTCTCATAAATGGAAGTACCATCAACAAGTGCAACAAGCGACAGGTGGTCGTGGCCACCTCAAGCACAGAACCTGAGTACGTCTCTCTTAGCTTTGGAGCCAAGGAAGCAGTTTGGCTTCAGCGTCTCATGGCAGAGATGAATGGGAGTGCAGCAGTTCGAGTTCCTGTGCGCATCGACAACCAGAGCGCAATCGCATTCGAAAAGAATCCTGAGCAAGAATCCTGAGCACCATCCACGCACCAAGCATATTAACATTGCATATCACTTCATCAAGTATATGGTGCACGAGGGTGCTATTAAGTTAGAGTTTACTCCAACCAACAAGCAGGTCGCTAGTTTTTGCACCAAGCCAGTGACCCGTAAGAAGCAGCATTTCTACATGAAGGCAAGTGGACTGAGCCCACTCTGACTGCGGTGAAATGGGAGATTGTTGGAAAGGAGCCATCTGGCTCAGTTTCAGGTCCACGTGAGCAAGTTCCAAGAAAGTACCAGATGCCTACTTTGATTGTCAATCGAACACCACCATTGGAAAGATCAGGTGGCAAAATGTCTACGGTCCAACTTTGAGGTTGATCCAATAGTCGGATTGCAAGATATGAGTTTTTTAAGTTTTCGGGGTCATCCACTGCCGATATTTGGGTGACCATGGGTGATGGCTCCATGCCTTAGCCTGAGAAAAGAGAAAGGCAAGAGGTTCACGGTCAAGACCTGAAGGGAGAAATATCCAAAAAGATCCTTGGTCTTAGGATTGCCTTGTTAGAGTATCCTCACTAGGATAAAGGTACCTTTCCTTACTTTTTAGGTGAGGTGAGATTCTTGTGTGCTAGCCATGGACACATAGCAATTCTCCATGGGATTGTGGGTTATGTGAGCACTAGGAGTGTGCCATGAGAGTATTTTGTAGCTCTCTAGGTTGTGTGTGAGTGGTAAGCTTGATTGCTAGACTGATTTCCTCCCTTGTATAAGCTTATGGACTCTAGTGTGTGAGCCTTAGCCTCCATGGCTAAGTATTGTGGCTTGTGAAAGGGCTAACTTGCCCAAGCTTTAGCTCTATATGTACTCCATGATTTTCAGTGATTGCATAACCATTCTTCCGCACAAGTGATGTCCTTTCAGTCCCACATGATCGCTTCTCCAAGACTCCTTGTCTTCTCCAGATCCAACAAAAGGTACCTGTCCTTAGTTTTTAGGTGAGGTGAGATCCTTGTGTACTAGCCATGGACACATGGCAATTCTCCATGGGATTGAGGGTTATCTGACCACTAGGAGTGTGCTATGAGAGTATTTTCCAGCTCTATAGATCATGTGTGAGTGGTCAGCCTGATTGCTAGGCTGATTTCCTCCTTTGTATGGAATTATGGACTCGAGTGTGTGAGCCTTAGCCTCCATGGCTAAGTGGTGTGGCTTGTGACAGGGCTGACTTGCCCAAGCTCTAGCCCTATATGTACCCCATCATTTTGAGTGATTCAACGACCATTCTTTAGCACAAGTGATGCCCTTATAGTCCGACATGCCTGCTGCTCCAAGGCACCCTCTCTCCTCCAGATCCAACAAGCTCATGAGATCATGCTAATCCCGAACTTGAGCACCATAAGGCGGTGAAGCTAATCTCCACTACCTTGCTAGAACGATAAACATCGGCATCACCTACAACAGAAATGACAACAATATCATTGGCTTTACAGATCAAGATTGGACCACAAGTCTATCTCTGTACATTTGTTACTCATGAATGGTGGGGCCATCAGCTGGTGCACGAAGCGGCAGGTGGTTGTGGCCACCTGAAGCACAGAAGCTGTATAAGCTTCTCTCACTTTTGGAGCCAAAGAAGCAGTTAGGCTTCAGCGTCTTATGGCAGATTTCAGAGGGAGTGTAGCCGTTCTAGTTGCTATGCGCATCGACAACCAACACGCAATCGCACTCGCCAATAATCCTAAGCACCATGCACACACAAAGCACATTGGCATAACATATCACTTCATCAGGCACATGGTGCACGAGGGTGCTATCAAGGTGGAGTTTACTCGTACCAGCAAGGTCGCTGATTTATGTACCAAGCTAATGACTCGTGAGAAACAATAGTTTTCTATCAAGGCATGTGGACTGTGCCAACTATGACTACAACAACGTGGGAGATTATTCAGAAAGGAGCCATCCACTTCACTTTGAGATCCACGTGAGCAATTTCCAAGAAACTATCGGATGCTTGCTCCGACCGTCAAACCAACTTGATTATTGGAAGATCGAGTGGTAAATTATATACGGTCCAAGTTTCAACCTGGTGCAACAGTTGTATTTTTGTGGTTTCCGGTGTCATCGACCGCTGCTATCTAGGTAATCATGGACGATGGCACCATGCATTACCGTGAGAAAAGAAAAAGAGTAAGAGGTCCAAGATAAAGACCTGATGGGAGAAATATCCAAAAAGGACCTAGATTATTTGGTTGTTTTATCAGAGTGTGCTCACGAAGAAAAAGGTTTCACTCCTTACTTCTTAGGTGAGGTGAGATCCTTGTGTACTAGCCATGGAGACATGGCGATTCTCCATTGGATCCTGGGTTATGTGACCATTAGGAGTTTGCCATGAGAGCATTATCTAGCTCTTGAGGTCTTGTATGAGTGGTCAGTCTGATTGCTAGGCTAATTTCCTCTCTTGTATGAAACTATGGACTATAGTGTGTGAGCCTTAGCCTCCATGGCTCAGTGGTGTGACTTGTGAGAGGGCTCATCTATCCAAGCACTAGCTCGATATGTACTCCATCATTTTGAATGATTCAACAACCATTCTTCCGCACACGTGATACCCTTCAAGTCCCACATATTTGTTGCTTGAAAGCTCCCTCTCTGCTCCCGTTCCAACAAAACTCAGAGGCCGGTGGTACCTCCTTTAACAAGGGATAATAGGTAACGCAGGAGAAACAGAAGCATCTAGCCCTTGACGCACCAGAAGAAATCATTTGACGTACTACCCACTAGAAGTAATCTCTGCCTTTCAGAAAAAGAGCCGTCCATCTCAATTTCAAGTCCACAGGGGCAACTTCTAATAATGCAGTAGATGTCTACTCCGATTCTCAATCCAACTTTACTATTGGAAAGATGTGGTGGCAAAATGTCTACACTCGAAGTTTTAGGCCGATCCAACGATCGAATTGGGAGATGTAAATTTTTTAAGTTTCCACGCTCATTGACTCTCGATATCTGGGTGACTATGGGGGATGGTTCCATACCTTAGACTAAGAAAAGAAAAAGGCAAGAGGCCCAGGGTCGAGACCTGATGGGAGAAATATCCAAAAAGGTCCAGGATTGTTGGATTGGCTTGTCAGCGTATAGTGACTGTCAACCTGCCTGATGCGACGGTCTAGAAAACAGGTTCCGACACAATGGTTCCCGCCAACCGCTCTTGGTACTACAGCCAAGAGATGATATTACCCCAAAGGAGTTGTGCATGCCTTGTCTATCTGGACCAAACTTAGGGGACTTGTCCCAAGGGAGCAATGCATGCCTAGTCCATCCTGTGGCTGTCCAAATATTAGCCATGGACAAGGAGCATATCAGGTCAACAAACTCTCCCTTGTACCTCTGTCCACTAGCTGGGAGATCTCTCCTCTCTCCAGCAGTCTTGGCATTGGTGTTCATCCGCTCCGTTGACCATACCGATGCCTCGACTACCTGTAGAGTGCAATTTGCCCTCTAGCGCCTTTCTCATGCAATCTGCGAGCATCTTCCTCGTCTCCAAGTATTCCAGGCCCACAATTTCCTTCCGACCAGGTCGCATGAGTAATGGTACCTGATATCGATGTGCTTGGTCCGCCGGGGAATGACATCGTCCTATGCCATTTTCATGGCGCGATTTTTATCGATCCGAACCTTTGTTACCTTTGTTTCTGATACTTTCATCTCGGCAAGCAAACTAAGTAGGCACTGTGTCTCTTTGAATACTGCTAACAGAGCGATGTACTCCGCCTCTGCGGTAGAGAGGGAGGCATAGTCTTGCTTTTTGCTTGCCCAAGAGACTGCACCACTATTCAAGAGGCACACAAAGCCGAAGGAGGATTTTCTGTCATCCATTCTTCCTCTCCAGTCGGCGTTTGTATAGCACACCAGCCACATCGGGTCATATCCTTCTTGGCCTGTAAATAGGAGTCCCATATGTCGGATATTCTATAGATAGCGCATGATACGCTTCACTACTTGCCAGTACTGTGGCCCTAGATTGGCCACAAACCTGCTCATTTTTCGCACAGCAAAGCAAATGTCAGAGCATGTTCCTACCATGGCATACATGAGGCTGCCAACAATAGACTGGTAGGGAATGTTCTGCATCTCATGGAGTTTTACTTCCGTGCTGGGGCTCCTGGAGGAGGAGAGCTTGATGTCTCTTGTCAGGGGTGTACTGATAGGCTTGCAGTCCTCGAATGTTGTAGCGCTTGAGGACCTCCATGATTTACTTGTTGGAACTGGAGGAGAGAGGGACCCTTGGAGCAACGGGCATGTGGGACTGGAAGGACATCAGTTGTGCTAAAGAATTCTTGTTCAATCACTCAAAATGATGGAGTACATATAGAGCTAGAGCTTGGGCAAGTCACCCCTCTCACAAGCCACACCACTTAGCCATGGAGGCTAAGGCTCACACACTAGAGTCCATAATCTCACACAAGAGAGGAAATCAGCCTAGCAATCAGGCTGACCACTCACACACGACCTAGAGAGCTAGAGAATGCTCTCATGGAACACTCCTAGTGGTCACATAATCCCCAATCCCATGGAGAATGGCCATGTGTCCATGGCTAGCACAGAAGGATCTCACCTCACCTAAAAAGTAAAGAGAGGTACCTTTCTCCTAGTCAGCACACTCTGACAAGGTAACCCGAGAATCTAGGACCTTTTTGGATATTTCTCCCATCAGGTCTTGACCCTGAATCTTTTGCCTTTTTCTTTTCTCAGGCTAAGGCATGGAGCCATCGCCCATGGTCACCCAAATATCGGAGGTCGATGACCCCAAAAATTCATATCTCCCAATCCGAGTGTTGGATCAGCCTCAAACTTGGACCGTAGACATTTTTCCACCTGATCTTTCCAATGAGGAGGTCGGATTGACAATCAGAGCAGGCATCTGATGCTTTCCTTGAGTTTGTTCTTGTGGACCTGAAACTGAACCGGATGGCTCCTTTCCCAACATGACTTGGTCTTGTTGAGCTTAATGGTGCCTGCTGCCCGATTGCTATGGACGACTATCCAGAGATAGAACTCAAGCAGACGCATGTCCTTCATCTTGAACCTGTTGCTGAGATCTATTTTTAGGTTGTTCAATATCTTGACCGATAACGAGCAGATGATCAAGTCATCCACGTACAATGCAGCTAGCATCAAGCCTTTCTCATCCTCTTGTATATAGACAGTAGGGTCATTTTGGGAGTGCATGAAGGTGAGCCCGGCCATGATGCCGTCCATCACCTTGTACCACATCCTTGGGGCCTGTTTCAGCCCATAGAGTACTTGGAACAGTTTGCAAACCTTGCCCTCTGGAGCTTTCACTCCATTAGGCACTTCCATCAGCACTTCTTTGTCCAGCTTCCCGTAGAGGAAAGCTATCTTGACGTCCATCTGGTGGACCTCTAGATCATTTGGAGCAGCGATGCCCACCATGGATCTCATGGGGGCAAAGGTGATGACAGGCGTGAAGGTCGCCTCGTACTTTGAGCGCACATGCAAGGAAAACCCCTTCGCCACAACTCTTGCCTTGTACTTGTCGATAGTTCCATTGTACTTGAATATTTTTTGGAGCACCCATTTTGATCCTACCACGTGCGCGTTTCAGGACCTGTCCACGAGAACCCATGTTCCGTTCTCTATAATGGATGCGAGTTTGGTATCCACTGGCTCATTCCACTTGGCCGCCTCTAGCATGTTCATAGCCTCTGTTACGGTCACAGGGTCTCCTTAAGCCAAGCATGACCAACAGATTCTGGTCCATTCCGCATTCTCAGCATCGTACTTGGGCGGAGGTTTCTTCTGGCACGTACTGCGCCAGAGTGTTGCTGGTGGTGCTTCAGGGCTTAGTTGCTTCTGCTGCTCATCCGCTGCCAGCGATCCGCTGTTTGAGGAAGAGCCACCGGCCTCAGAGTTTGACTTAGAGGCCTCGGACGACTCAGACTCGGTGTTAGAGTCTGTCGCTATGTCAGCCTGCACAGCCACTCTCCCTACAGTACCATCCTTGAATGGCACCATCTGCCAATGTTTCGGCACATGATCACCTGACTCGAGCAACACAACCCACTCCCCTGATTTTGGAGTATGGACAGGGTCTAGCAACTCTCCTTTGCCGAGCGTCCTTTCATCAAACTCGACATCTCGGCCCATGATGAGCTTTCTACCTGCTTGGTCCCATAGCATGTACGCATTGTGTGCAGTGTCATATTCGACCATTACACACTTGCAAGCGCATACCTCCAGCTTCCCACTTTCTTCTCCTGCTTGAACCTTTGCCCACGTAATACAGCCAAAGACCCTGAAGTGGGAAGCATCTGTCTTCTTCCCTGACAAAGCCTTCTATGGCGGCCTGAGCTGCTTCTCTTGCTGCTTCTTACCACATCTTCTAAGCTCGGCTGCCGGAGTGAGATTCACAAGGTAGTAAGCAGTTCTTGCAGCTTTAACCCTGAAATGAGGTGCAAGTTTTGCGTCAAAGAGCATGCTTCGTGTCGTGCCAAGGATAGTCTGGTTCATCCACTTGCAGACATCATTACTTTGGAGGTTGTAAAGCATGGTGGTCCGGTGGTTGATATCGTGTTAGCTCTTTCAGGCTTTGCACTCCTCGTACTCACTACCGTTGTCCGTGCGCAGCGCCTTGACCTTCTTGCTTGTCTGCCGCTCTACCATCACAAAAAACTCTTGCAGCTTCTCCTTGACTATTCCCTTTGTCTTGAGGAGGTAGATCCACATGTTATGCCTGAGGTCATCGATGTAGGTCAGGAAATAGTTACTGCCTCCGTTCGAAGGAGTGCAGAATGGTCCGCACACATCAGAGTGAATGAGGTCCAAGATTGATGCGGTACGTTGTCCATTATGCTCAAAGGGCTTTCTCTTTGCCTTGCCTTGGAGACATGGCTCATACAGCTTTTTGGACTTTCCCCCATCCTTGGCCTTGCATCCCTTCATCCCATGAACCACTTGGTCAGGCTGCATAGCGTGTAGTGTCCTGTCGGCTACATGGCCAAACCGCCTATGCCACATCTCAGCATCTGTGTTGGTGGAATTGGCCGCCATGATGACGGCTTGTGGTGCAACATTAGGCTTTGGAGACTTGGGCTCTTCAAGCACCGCATATCCCTCATATATAGTTTCAAGGGGTTTGGTCTAGAGCAAGTAGAGCCCATCAACTCTTGGGACCTTTGCGACAAAACACTCTTTTGGATAGGAGATCTTGACGTCCTTGTTCTTCACAATCACGGCCTCCTCCTCCGTGAAGATGACCGTAATGTTGTGGTCCGTGATTTTGGACACTGACAAGAGGTTTGACACAAAAGACGGCATGTAGACGATGTTCTTCAGTTTCAAGTCTTGTTAACTACTGTTCACGTTGATGCTGATCAACTTATCTCCCTTGCCTTGTGTATGGACAAGGCTGCCATTGGCATACCTAAAACATTGTTCAGTATCCCCAATGGAGATGAACCCAGCCTTCTCCCTTGAGGAGTGGTGGTTTGTGCGAAAGTCGAGCTCATAGGCTCCACGCTTGAGCAGTACCACTCCCTTAGTTGCCTGCACGCTCTCACCCATCATGTTTGTCTACTCCTTACCCTTTCCTTTGTCCTCATATCTACCACGATGATCTCTGTCTTCCTTCTTGGGAGCCTTGGACTCCCGTGTCCAATGCCCAAGCTTGGCACAATTATGGCATTTCTGGGCACGCTTTAAACTCTTTCCATCGCCACTATTTCCTTTTCCTCCACTGCCACCGTTTCCACTACTGCTATGACCAGAAGAGGAGTTGTTGCCACGATCACCGTACGATGCAGCATAGGGTGAAACATTAGCCCCACTACCGTTGTGACGGATGGCCTTGTTCCGCACGTACTGAGACACTACCTCATACGTCAAATCCTCCTCTTTCCAACCGCCAAAGACGGTGATCAGAGGACCCAGCTTTCACGTAGCACCATGAGAAGGATCATGGCTTGTATGTTGGTGTCAATTTCCCAGTTCATTTGGATCAATTCCTACAGCACTCCTTTTAACTGCTACAAGAAATCCGGAATCGACTCTCTCTCGCTCACTCTCATCGAAATCAGCTTTTGAAGGATGAAGAGGCAATTTGCAAGAGTCGTTGATCCGTGTACACGTGCAAGCTTCTCATAAGCCTTTGATGCATGTGTGATACCTTAGAGGTAGACATGCAGTGACTCATGTAATGATGTTACAAGAATCACAAGCGCCATGTCAATTTTGACACTCCACGCTTCATATCCAGGATTTGTTTTTGGAGGTTCAACCTCTTCTCCAAGGAATATCTTTCAGTAGCCACGCATCCTCATGACAATCTTAAATTGCCATCTCCACAAGGGAAAACAAAACCCTGTGAACTTTGACATGCCACTATTAACCTGCTCGAGAGTGAGCGTCGCGAATGTCGTCATACTGCTTATGTGCTTCGCTAAGGTCGATTTAGGCTGATGTAGGCTGTTGTATACTACACGAACACCAGCAAACCAAGGAACGTGCCTCCAAGGACAAAGCTTATCCTCAACCCTTGTTAGCTAAGTGCCAATACCCGCCGTTGGAGCTAATGGAGCAGATGAAGTAGATGGAGCTCATGGAGCTGATTCGTGCTGCAAGATAGAGAGGGTGAGGGAGCGCGCAGAATCGTGCCTAACAACTAGTCAGTGTCGGCCCATAATCGATTCTCAACCCACGATGGTTCCTGTTGACTGCTTCTGGTATAGCAACCAAGAGATGATATCGCACTCAAAGCCAAGATTCCACTCTGAGCAGTTCAGAGGAATCACTTCCTTCCACTATGTCCTTACAACCTGGTCACTTTTGCACAAGGAGCAAACTCATGGGGCTTAAACTGAACAATGTTTTTTACTGTCTGCCTCTCGTGGACAACTCTGTTAGGAGTGTCAATCTTGGATGAGCTACTTTGGGGGAAATCTGGATTATGTCATCCCCCCTGTCTACATGGCACTCCCTGTGACCGCCAAGTGGCGCCAGCCACCAAGAAGAATCTTGGAATGTTCTAAGATGTCTCTTAGAACCTTCCTATCCCCCTTTTGGTCACATAGAAAATTACTCGCCAGACTCGAATTTTGACCCAGTGACCTCTTGCTCTAGAGACAAAGTCTGGAATGTCTAAGCTACAAGGAGATGTCGTATGTAGTGTTTGCTGGCTATACTATCTTGATTAGACCAAGGGGACTTGCCCCAAAGGAGCAGTGCATGCCTTGTCCATCTCGACCAGACTTAACGGACTCACTCCAAGGGAAGAGTGCATGCCTAGTCCGTTTTGTGCCTGTCCAAATATCAGCCATGGACAAGGAGCATATCAGGTCAATAGTGACTAGGAAAAAGGTACCTTTCCTTACTTTTTAGGTGAAGTGAGATCCTTGTTTGCTAGCCATGGACACAAGGCGATTCTCCATGGGATTGGGGGTTATGTGACCACTAGGAGTGTGCCATGAGAGCATTTTCTACCTGTGTAGGTTGAATGTAAGTGGTTAGCCTGATTACTAGGCTCATTTCCTCCCTAGTGTGAGATTATGGACTCTAGTGTATGAGCCTTAGTCTCCACACCACTTAGCCTCCATGGCTAAGTGGTGTGGCTTGTGAGAGAGCTAACTTGCCGAAGCTCTAGCTCTATACGTACTTTATTATTTTGAGTGATTCAACAACCATTCTTAGGCATAAGTGATGCCCTTCCAGTCCCACATATTTGCTGCTCCAAGGCTCCCTCTCTTCTCATGTTCCAACTGTTCGAAAAGGAGCCATGTGGCTTAGTTTCAGGTCCACAGGAGTAAGTTCAAGGAAAGTACCATATGCCTACTCCGATTGTCAATCCGAATTCTCCATTGGAAAGATCAGATGGCAAAACTTCTACGGTTCAAGTTTGATGTCCATCGAACGGTCGGATTGGGAGATATGAATTTTCAAAGTCTTTTGGGATCATCGACCGCCGATATCCGGGTGACCATGGGCAATGGCTCCATGCCTTAGCCTGAGAAAAGAAAAAGGCAAGAGATCCATTGTCAAGACCTGATGGGAGAAATATCCAAAAGGGTCCTAGATTCTTGGGTTGCCTTGTCAGAGTGTGCTGACTAGGGAAAATGTACTTCTCCTTACTTTTTAGGTGAGGTGAGATCTTTGTGTGCTAGCCATGGACACATGGCGATTCTCCATGGAATTGACGGTTATGTGACCACTAGGAGTGTACCTTGAGGGCATTTTCTAGCTCTCACGGTCGTGTATGAGTGGTCAGCCTGATTGCTAGGCTGGTTTCCTCTCTTGTGTGACATGATGGACTCTAGTGTGTAAGCCTTAGCCTCCATGGCTAAGTGGTCTGGCTTGTGAGAGGACTGACTTGCCCAAGCTCTAGCTTTATATGGTGCTTTCAACAACCATTCTTCAGCACAAGTGATGCCCTTCTAGTCCCACAGGCTCGCTCCTCAAGTTCAAACACTTGGTATCGGAGCCAACTTCTACCACTTTCAGCCAGCACAGGCCGTCACTTTGAGAGTGACAGGTTAGGGTGAAAGTTTCACCCAATTTGACAATCAACTACAAGATCTTCAAGTTTCAGAGACAAGCTTTCAAACGAGCACAAAATCGGGAAGATCCAATGGTCGGATTGAGAGTTATACTCAAAACGAGGTCGGCCAGGGCTACACTCTTCTCTCTGACTAAGACTGTCGCCTTGTGATGACGATAACTCTCCCGTTTCTTTGTGAAGTTTAAAAAATAGCACATACAAATTGAAGAATTTTCCCTAAAATTTCCGTTAGTGCCAAAAGATTTGCATTCCGTCAGTATGTTTGGGAGTAACGCCGTTTACAAGCCGGCTGGTATGAGCTGGAGTAGGAGCAGAAGCATACCCTGTTTTGAAGAGGGTATATCTTTCAAAATCCCTTGTTGATGACCCTGTTTTATGAATCAATCGGCAAGGTTTTGAGCTGAAATTTTCAGTGTCGGGCCTTGTTTTTTCAAGTTCCTACTCTGCTGGCCGATATAGTCCATTTTGTGTTAGACAGATTTCTGGTTAAAGTAGCAGTCGAAGTATGAGTAGCGCCGCAACTCAAGGGGAGCACTGAGCATCACCAATGCTCAAAATGGTATGATCAGGCGTCATAACAGCAGCCCAGCCCTTGGAGAGGAAGGACGTGCCAACTTCACATTCTGGAAGATCCGTACCCGTCTCCTTTTGGAGGTGAGGGGCTTGTGGGAGGTTGTGAGCGGCGACGAGCGCGCTCCGCCTCCACAGGGAATAGGCGTCACTGCAGCAGAGGTGGTGGTGGGGAAGATGCTGCAGAAAGGTGCAGCAGATGCAAGTTCATCTACAACTACAGCGGCGGCATGTGAGGAGAGGAAGACGAAGGACAAGGAGGCCTACAGGCTCCTTGTCAATACCATCTCCAACCCGCATCTTCAGTACGTAAGTGACAAGGCTACTGCAAAAGAGGAGTGGGCACGTTGTGCAAGAAGTATAAGAGCAAGGATCCTGCATTCCTCATGCTTTTGGAGGAGAAGATGATGGCATTGCAAATGCAGGGCGGCGAAGGGATGGAGGCGTACTTGGACAGGGCAAAGGAGCTGGCGAAGCAGCTGAAAGCGGCTGGCAATCCTATGGAAGACGGAGTACCAGCCGACTCTCGACTTCGACATCATCTACACGCACCTCGTGCACGTGGAACTGCATCGCAATGTAGCAAAACGCACTGGCGGCAGTAGCAACAGTGAAGCAACTTTCATGGCCATGGGCTCACGCAACCAGCAGCAGCAGCAGTCCGAGTAGCAGAGAGGCAAGAAGAAAGGTAAGTGCCACTATTGTCAAAACGAAAGGCACTACAAGAAAGAGAAGTTCAAGTTCAAGAGGGACCAGAAGGAGCAGCAACAGCAGCAGCAAAAGCAAGTCTTTACAGCAACAGCAGCAGAACCAGACTGGCGTGTGCCATTTTTGCATCATGAACGTCACCAAGGAGGTGCGCGACCGCCTCTTCATGACAAAGTCTGATATGTCGCAGAAGGAAAAGGCGGATCCGGCGTGGTACAAGGACTCGGGGTGTACCAAGAGTAGTTTATGCAGGTGCTGTCTATTTCGCCTTATCCAATTGCTTTGGGTGGTGTATGGTGAGGGGATTGGGCTTGTGGAGATGTGGTTGGAGACCCCGCGTGGCATTAAAGTAGGAGTGTTCCATGGCATGCTGTATGGACTTGATGCTGGATTCAACCTTCTCTCACTGTTCTATCTCACCAACACAGGACTACGCGTCGTCTTTGATGATGACTATGGCTACACCTCGACAAGGAAACAGGAGAGGAGCTGGCCAGGTTGGTGAAAGAAGGCGATATGTACCGCCTGCTGGGGGCGACCAAGATCTCGCACGAGTGGAGTCTTGCAGCAGTGGTGCAGGCCACAAATGGCAAAATCAGGCATGCGCGCTACTGTAATATCAGCATGTGCGCCTTACAGCAACTCGGAGATGCGTGATTTGCCCACCATCTCTAACTTTGAGTAGCAGTTGTGCATCGGCTGTTTGGAGGGGAAGCAACATCGCGAGGCATTCTCTAGAGCAGGAGAGCTCGTGAAGGAGGTGTTGGAGCTGGTCCACACAAACTTGTGTGGCCCGATGCAGACCCCGAGCTTTGGAGGCTCTAGGTATTTTCTCACCTTCATTGATGATTTAAGCCGTTACACTGCTGTGTATTTCCTTTCTTTCAAGGACCAGTGCTTTGACAGGTTCAAGGAGTTCAAGGCCATGGTGGAAAAGTAGACTCGTAAGAAAATCAAGGCGCTGTGCAACGACCGCGATGGAGAGCACCTAAGCAAGGATTTTCAAGAGTACCTCGCAGCAGCAGGCATCAAGGCGCAGGGCACCGCGCCATACTCAGCACAGCAGAACGGTATAGCTGAACGCGCCAATCGCACCATCGTTGAGTCGGCGCCTTTCCATGCTACACGCGGCTCGGCTCACGCAAGACATTTGGGCCGAAGTAGTGAGCACTACTATGTACATCAAGAACCGTAGTCTAACAAAGGCTCTGGAGCAGATGACACCGTACGAGGCCTGGTTTGGTAAGAAGCCGAGCGTGAGTCATCTTCGCACGATTTGCAGCTTGGCACACATGCACGTGCCAAAGGAGAAGCGGCAAAAGTGGGACAGGAAGAGCGCGCAGATGCTGATGATTGGCTACGACGTGGCAAGCAAGAGGTTTTACCTTTACGAGAGGGATACAGGCCACGTAATGATCTCTAGGGATGTCGTGTTCAACGAGAGCAACGTCATGGACACGAACATTATCTGTGAAGAGGAAGGAGAAGTAGTAGCTGTCTAAGGCAGTGGGAGCAGATATCCTTCCTGATGTAGCCTCTCCTGATCCTTCCTCGACTATGATAGTAGGAGAACCAGTCTATTCTCCCATGTCTGATGCAGCCGATAGAATGGCCTCATCGGAAGAAGCATAGGAAGAAAATGGAGCACCATCAGTACAAGTAATTGTGCCGGCAGCATCGCGTCAGCCGCCTGCTAATGCTTCAACACTAGGTCGGGGGTACCCTCTCAGGGTACGCTACATACCTGGTGAGTGCGGGCATTTCTGGATGCTCCAAAAACCAGACTAGATGAATGTCGCAGTTGCAGCAGACTCTGATGAGCTAATGTCATACAAGGAGGCCATGGCGTCACCAGATGCGGAGGATTAGGCAGAAGCTGTGCAGTAGGAGATACAGTCGCAGCTCGACAACGGTACGTGGGAGCTGAGTGAGCGTCCACCTAGACGTAAGGTGATCAAATGCAAGTGGGTGTTCAAGAATAAGCGGGGAACAGATGGCAACCTGGAAAAACACAAGGCAACGGTAGTAGCCAAGGACTACTCGCATCAGGAAGACATTGACTACACGGAAACCTCTACCCCTGTTGCAAAGTTTGCCTCTATGCGTACGCTCCTTTCCTATACAGCAGCAGAGGACTTTGAGGTCCACCACATGGACGTGAAGACGGCGTTCCTGAACGGTGACCTGGAGGAGGAGATTTACATGGAGCAGCCAGAGGGGTTCATCATGGATGACCAGGAGCACCTGGTTTGCAAGCTGCAGAAGTTGTTGTACGGCCTCAAGCAAGCGTCCCGTGCTTGGAAGCACAAGTTGGATACAGCGTTGCATTGTATGGGGTTTGAGCGTAGTGATTATGACTACAATTTCTATCGCTTGCAACATGGTCATGAGGTGCTCATCATTATCGTTTATGTGGATGACATGCTCCTCCTTACCAACAGCATGTCTGCACTGCAGGAGTTTAAGGAGGCCATGCAGGAGCATTTCCAGATGTCTGATCTCGGGGAGGCATCATACTTCCTCACTATCCACATCACGCGTGACCGCAAATCACGCTCTCTCTTGCTGCAGTAGAGCCGCTATATCAAGGATGTCTTGTAGCGGTTCGCCATGGCAGAGGCAAAACCCATCGGCATGCCGCTGGAGACGCGGCCGTATCTCGTCAGCTTCAATGGAGAAGCAAATACAGCTGAGCGGCAGAAGTACCAGAGCGCCGTCCGTAGCCTCATGTACCTGATGGTTGCAACCAGGCCGAACCTCGCATAGGTTGTTGGCGCTGTGAGCGAGCACATGGAAAACCCCAGACTTGAGCACCACAAGGAAGGGAAGCGGATCTTCCGCTACCTTGCTGGAACCATCAACATTGGTATCACCTACAACGCCAACGAGAACAAAATCATCGGCTTCACAGACGGAGATTAGAATTCAAACCTTGAGGACCATAAGACTATTTCTGGAAATGTGTTCCTCATGAATGGTGCGGCTATCAGCTGGTATAGCAAGCGGCAGGTGGTCGTGGGTACCTCAAGCACGGAAGCTGAGTACGTCTCTCTCAGCTTTGCAGCCATGGAAGCAGTTTGGCTTCAGCGTCTCATGGCAAAGATGAGTCGGAGTGCAGTAATTCCAGTTCCTGTGCGCGTCAACAACCAGAGCGTAGTCGCATTGCCAAGTATTGTGAGCACCATTCACGCACCAAGTACATTGACATCGCATATCACTTCATCAGGCACATGGTGCAGGAGGGTGCTATCAAGCGGGAGTTTACTTCAACCAGCAAGCATGTCGCTGATTTCTGTACCAAGCCAGTGCCCCGTGAGAAGCAGGAGCAGTCCCATATGTTCGCTGCTCCAAAGCTCATCCTCTCCTCCAGTTCCAACACCAACACTTGGTATAAGAGCAAAGTTCTCTCTTTCAGCCGACATAGGCCGTCACTTTGAGAGTGATCGGTTAAGGTTTAAACTTTACCAAATTTAACTATCAATGACTTGATCTTCAAGTTGAAGAGACAACCTTTGCAAGGAGCACAAGATCGAGAAGAATTTTCGGGTTTAGGGTTTTGCGATCCCTAAACCCTAAACCCTAAACCCTTACCAGGATGACCAGAACTCTGTCATTCCTTTGTCAAGTTTAAAGGGTGGTACATGGGAAATGAAGTTTTTTCCTAAGTTTTCAATTGGTGTAAATATGTTTGCGTTCCATTGGTAAACTTGGAAGAAATACTATTCACAAGCTGGCTGGTCTTAGTTGGAGTAGGAACAGCAGCATATTCTGTTTTCAAAGGGGTATATCTGTAAAAATGCCCTGTTAACGACCCTGTTTTAAGAGTGGATCTGAAACATTTTGAGCTGCATTTTCCAATGGTTGGCTAAGTTTTTTTAAATTCCCAGTAATCTGGCCTGTATAGTCCATTTTCTATCAGACAGATTTCTGGCTGAAGTAGCAGTAGAAGCAGGGGTAGCGCTGCGACTCAAGGGCAACGCTCAGCATCACCAAAGCTCAAAATGGCAACAGCAGGCATGGTAACTGTTGCCCAACCCTTGGAGAGGCTAAAGGACGCACCATTTCACGTTTTTGAAGATCCGTACCCATCTCCTTTTTGAGGAGAGGGGCTTGTGGGAGTGGTGAGTAGCGTCGAGCACGCTTCTCCTCCATAGGCAAAAGGCATCAACGTAGCGGAGGTGGTGGCGGGGAAGATGCCGCACAGAGGTATTGCAAATGTAACTTCATCTACAACTAATGCGGCAGAGTATGAGGAGTGGAAGAAGAAGGATACGCAGGCCTATACGGTGCTTGTTAACACCATTCCCTGTTGGGAAAGGAGCCATCTGGCTCAGTTTCAGGTCCACAGGAGCAAGTTCCAGGAAAGTACCAGATGCCTGCTCCGATCGCCGATCCGACTTCACCATTGGAAAGATCAGGTGGCAAAATGTCTACGGTCCAAGTTTGAGGCCGATCCAACGGTCGGATTGGGAGATATGAATTTTCAAAGTTTCGGGGGTCATGGACCGTCGATGTCTGGGTGGGCATGGGTGATGGCTCCATGCCTTAGCCTGAGAAAATAATAAGGCAAGAGGTCCAGGGTCAAGACCTGATGGGAGAAATATCCAAAAAGGTCCTTGGTCTTAGGATTGCCTTGTCAGAGTGTGCTGACTAGGATAAAGGTACCTCTCCTTACTTTTTGGGTGAGGTGAGATCCTTGTGTGCTAGCCATGGACACATGGCAATTCTCCATGGNCATTTTGAGTGATTGAACAACCATTCTTCAGCACAAGTGATGCCCTTCCAATCACACATGCTCGCTGCTCCAAGGCTCCCTCTCTCCTCAAGTTCCAACATTTGGTATCAGAGCCAAGTTCTGCCACTTCCAGCCAGCACAGGCCGTCACTTTGAGAGTGACGGATTGGGGTGAAACTTCACCAGATTTGATGATCGACCACTTGATCTTCAAGTTCAAGAGACAAGCTTTCTAACGAGCCCAAGATCGCAAAGATCCAACGGTCGGATTGAGAGTTATGCTCAAAACGAGGTCGGCCAGGGCTACACTCTTCTCTATGAGTAAGACTGTCGCCTTGTGATGACCATAACTCTCTTATTTCTTTGTCAAATTTAAAAAGTGGCACATGCGAATTGTAGTATTTTTCCTAAGCTTTCCATTGGTGCAAAAATATTTGCTTCCATCGATTCGTTTGGGAGAAACGCCGTTTACAAACTGGCTGGTCTGAGTTGGAGTAGGAGCAGAAGCATACCCTGTTTTCAAGAGGGCATATCTTTCAAAATCCCCTGTTGATGACCCTGTTTTATGGGTTGATCCGAAAGATTTTGAGCTGAATTTTCCAGTCGTGGGCTCAGTTTTTCAAAATTCTAAGTTTGCTGGCATCTACAGTCCATTTTCTGTCAGACAGATTTCTGGCAGAAGCAGCAGCAGAAGCAGGGGTAGCGCCGCCATCCAAGGGCAGCGCTGAGCATCACCAAGGCTCAAAATGGCAGCAGCTGGCGTCGTAACAGCAGCCCAGCCTTTGGAGAGGCTGGAGGGACGCGCCAACTTCACGTTTTGGAAGATCCGTACCCGCCTCCTTTTGGAGGAGAGGGGCTTGTGGGAGGTGGTGAGCGGCGACGAGCCGGCTCCAGATCCACAGGCAAAAGGCATCACCGCAGCGCAGGTGGTGGCGGGGAAGACGCCGCAAAAGGGTGCAGCTGATGCGGGTTCTTCTGCAGCTGTACCAGCGACGTACGAGGAGTGGAAGAAGAAGGACAGGCAGGCCTACAGGTTGCTTGTTAACACCATCTCCAACCCGCATCTTCAGTACGTGAGTGACAAGGCTACTGCAAAGGAGGGGTGGGACACGTTGTGCAAGAAGTATGANCTCCTCTTGCTGAGGGGACTCCCAACCAGCTACGACACGGTGCGAGAGACGTTGGAGTGCCAGCCGACTCTCGACCTCGACTTCATCTGCACGTACTTGGTGCAGGTGGAACTCTGTCGCAATGCATCAAAACGCAATGGCGGCAGCAGCAGCAGTGAAGCAGCTTTCATGGCCATGGGCTCACGCAACCAGCAGCAGCAGCAGTCCGGGCAGTAGAGAGGCAAGAAGAAGGGCAAGTGCCACTATTGCCAGAAAGAGGGGCACTACAAGAAAGAGTGCTTCAAGTTTAAGAGGGACCAGAAGGAGCAGCAGCAGCAGCAGCAAAAACAGCAATCTCCACAGCAACAGCAGCAGCAGTCACAGCAACGGCAGCAGCAGCAGCAGCAGCAGCAGAATCAGACTAGCGTGCGCCATTTTGGCAACATGAACGTCGCCAAGGAGGTGCGCGACCGCATCTTCATGGCGAAGTCTGACATGTCGCAGAAGGAAAAGGCGGATCTGGCGTGGTACAAGGACTCGGGGTGTACCAAGAGTCTGACGCACCACAAGGAGTGGTTCACACAGCTGCTCTCCATTCCTCCTCGGCCGATTGCTTTAGGTGATGATCGGGTGGTGTATGCTGAGGGGATTGGGATTGTGGAGATGTGGTTGGAGACCCCGCGTGGCATTGAAGTGGGAGTTTTCCATGGCGTGCTGTATGTGCCTGATGCTGCGTTCAACCTTCTCTCAGTGTCCTCTCTCAC
>SZWC01002671.1:63401-74503 GCA_023375785.1 Penium margaritaceum
AAAGGAGCCATCTGGCTCAGTTTCAGGTCCACAGGAGCAAGTTCCAGGAAAGTACCAGATGCCTGCTCCGATCGCCGATCCGACTTCACCATTGGAAAGATCAGGTGGCAAAATGTCTACGGTCCAAGTTTGAGGCCGATCCAACGGTCGGATTGGGAGATATGAATTTTCAAAGTTTCGGGGGTCATGGACCGTCGATGTCTGGGTGGGCATGGGTGATGGCTCCATGCCTTAGCCTGAGAAAAGAAAAAGGCAAGAGGTCCAGGGTCAAGACCTGATGGGAGAAATATCCAAAAAGGTCCTTGGTCTTAGGATTGCCTTGTCAGAGTGTGCTGACTAGGATAAACGTACCTCTCCTTACTTTTTGGGTGAGGTGAGTTCCTTGTGTACTAGCCATGGACACATGGCAATTCTCCATGGGTTTGTGGGTTATGTGACCACTAGGAGTGTGCCATGAGAGCATTCTCTAGCTCTCTAGGTCGTGTGTGAGTGGTCAGCCTGATTGCTAGGCTGATTTCCTCCCTTGTGTGAGATTATGGACTCTAGTGTGTGAGCCTTAGCCTCCATGGCTAAGTGGTGTGGCTTGTGAGAGGGCTGACTTGCCCAAGCTCTAGCTCTATATGTACTCCACCATTTTGAGTGATTGAACAACCATTCTTCAGCACAAGTGATGCCCTTCCAATCACACATGCTCGCTGCTCCAAGACTCCTTGTCTCCTCCAGATCGAACAAACTACTCAGTGTGGATCCTTGATTCTGAGGGTGATATCATCTCTTGGTTGTGATACCAAGAGCGGTCGGTGGGAACCATTGTGTTGGAACCTGTTTTCTAGACCGTCGCGTCATACATGTTAACAAAGGTCTATGGACCCATAGGCACTAGTTGTAAGGCACGCTTCTGCGCACTCTCTCGCCCTTTCTGTCTTGTAGCCCACATTAGTTCCATGAACTCCATGTACTCCATCTGCTCCATGAGCTCCAACGGCGGGTACCGGCACCAAGCAAACACGGGCAAAGGATAAGCTCTACCCTTGGAGGTACGACCCTCGGGCCCTAACCAGGATAAGCTTTGCCCTTGGAGGCCCGACCCTAGGAGGCTTGTGTGCGTTCTTCTCTGTTTACAGGTGATCAACGGCTCAGGGGTAAATGACGGATCTGCACCTTATAAACCGGTAGCAGACAACAGCCTACATCAGCCTACATTGGCCTTAGCAAAGCAGAGAAGCAGAGAAGCGGTATGACGACACGTGGAACAAAACTCTTGAGCGGTTCAATTGTGGGATGTCAAAGTTCACAGGATATGGTTTTCCCATGTGGAGATGGCAATTTGGGAATATTATGAGGGTGCGTGGCTACTTATAGATGTTCCTTGAGGAAGAGGTTGAACCTCCAAAAACAGATCTTGGATTATAAAGCGTGGAGTGTCAAAAACGACATGGTGCTTGCAATTCTTGTGACATGAGTGCATGAGTAACAACATGTCCACCTCAAAGGTATCGCAATTGCATCAAAGGCTTATGAGAAGCTTGCACGTGTATACCAATTAACGGCTCTTGCAAATTGACTCTTCATCCTTCAAAAGAAGATTTCGATGAGGGTGAGGAAGGGAGAGTTGATTCTGGACCCCCTGTTGTAGTTTGAAGGACTGCTGCAGCAAGTGATCCAAATAAAGTGGGAAATCGAAACCAGTATGCAGGCCATGATCCTCCTCATGACGCTACCTGAAAGCTGGAGTCCTCTGATTACCGTCTTTGGCGGTTGGAAGGAGGAGGATTTGACTTATGAGGTAGTGTCCAAGCACGTGCGTAACGGGGCCATGTGTCGCAACAGTAGTGAGGCTGACATTTCAGCCTATGCTACACAGTACAGTGGTCATGGCAACAGTTCTTCTTCTGGTCAAAGTAGTAGCGGAAGCGGTGGCAGTGGAGGAAAAGGCAATGGTGGCGATGGAAAGGGTTCAAAGCGTCCTGGGAAGTGCCATAACTGTGGCAAGCCTGGGTATGAGGCACAGGAGTACACGCCTCCCAAGAAGGAAGATGACAATCATGGTGGTAGATATCAGTTGATGAACATGATGGCTAAGTACGTGCCACCAACCAAGGGAGCGGCTCTCCTCAAGCTTGGAGCCTTCAGGACTCGACTGTGGCAGGAACCACTACTCTTCAAGGGAGAAAGATGGATTCATCTCCATAAGGGACACTTAACGTCACTTCATGTATGCCAACGATAGCCTTGTCCATGTACAAGGCGAGGGAGATAAGTTGATCATCATCAACATGAACGGTGCTAAAAAACTTGAAACCAGAGAATGTTGTCTACATGCCGTCTTTTACGGCAAATCCCTTGCCTGGGGCCAAAATTAGGGACCACAACATCACGATCATCTTCATGGAGGAAAAGGCCGTGATTTTCAAGAAAGACATCACGATCTCCCATCCCAAGAGACTGTTGTCGCACAATTCCTAAGTGTTGATGGGCTCTACGTGCTCCGAACCAAACCCCTTGAGAGTACAGATGAAGGATATGCGACGATTGAAGAGCCCAAGTCTCTAAACCCTGATGTTGCACCACAAGCCGTCACCATGGCGGCCAACTCCTCCAACACAGATGCTTAGCTATAGCACATGCAGTTTGGCCATGTGGCCGACAGCACACTGCAAGCTATGCAACAGCACGAAGTGGTTCATGGGATGGAGAGATGCAAGGCCAAGGATGAGGGAAAGTGTAAAAAGTTATGTGAGCCATCCCTCCAAGGCAAGGCAAAGAGAAAGCTTTTTGAGCGTAATGGGAAAGGTGCGGCAGCAATCTTAGACGTGATTCACTCTGATGTGTGGGAACCATTATGCACCCCTTCAAACAGTCGAAGCAAGTATTTCTTGACCTTCATCGATGACCACACTTGCAAGATGTGGATATAATTCCTTAAGACAAAAGGAGAGGTCAAGGAGGAGCTGTAAGAGTTTATCGCGATGGTAGAGCGGCAGACAAGCAAGAACGTCAAGGCACTGCACACGCACAACAGTCGTGAGTACGAGGCATGCAAAGGCAAGTTGAGCCAACATGGCATCAACCACCAGACCACCACGCCTTACACCCCCGAAAGTAATGGCGTTGCCGAGTGGATGAACCACACTATCCTCGGCATGACATAAAGCATTCTCTTCGATACGAATGTCCCACCTCGCTTCTGGGCTGAAGCTGCAAAAACTACTTACTTCCTTGTGAATCTCACGCTGGCAGTTGCGCTTGGAAGGACTAGTAAGAAACAAGAAGAGAAGCAGCTCAAGACACCACAGGAGGCTTGGTTAGGGAAGAAGCTGTCACTCCGCACTTGGCCACGATCTAGAGTAAACGGTGCCGACAGGCAAACTGCCGACCGCCCTTGGTATTCAACCAAGGTAGAGATCACCCACGGAGTGGTATTTCCACACTGAAAGGTTCACTTAGCTTGTCCGAACCGTGGCCGGAGATTGTTCCAAACTCTCACCCAACTGGCAATGCTACACACCAAAGTGTGCACTTGCATTTATTCTTTACCCTCTTTCTAGGTGGCCAAAAAGGGATTAGTTTTCTCCCAAGTCTCAAGAGTAAGACATGATACATTATCACATGCAAATGACAGGCCTTATATAGTCTCTGGTCAGTGCTCCCAGTGGCTCCTTGGAGGGGCCTCCCCCCAAGGCCACCGTAGATAGTCTCATCAGCTTTGATGACATGGCACCCTCTGTGATCGCCAAGTTGCGTTTGATCCATCTTGGACCTTAGAAGCTTCTAGGAAGCTTCCTTGGCCTTTTTAGTAACAAAGAAAATTTTGGTCCTGGCGGGATTCGACCCAGGACCTCTCGCTTGGGAGACGGTGCCTTCACCCACTTGGTTGTAGGAAGTTGTCCTACGAAGCATGCACCAGGTAGACTACCAATAGTAGACCAAGGGGACTTACTCCACAAGAATGAGCAGTGCATGCCTTGTCTCTCTCAGCCTCTCTTACATGTCGTTGGGGGATTTGCGCTACAAGCGTAGTGCATACCCAGTCTAAATCTTTTGCTGATTGGACTAGGGACATACACATATCATAACAAACTCTCCCTTGCACCTGCGTCCATCTGCGACTAGATTCGAGCTATAGCCATGGGCCCAGCAATGTCGCCCACCTGTGAAATTGGCCGCCCGTTCAGCCCTCGTTTGCTGCGCTCACCATCCCGATGCCCCGTACCCCAGCCATGTGCGGGTCACAATCCAGTGGCTTTGTCAAGAAGTCCGCGAGCATCTGCTTGGTCACGATGTACTGCAGATCTACCACTCCCTTGGCAACGAGGTCGCGCGTGTAGTGATAGTGGATGTCGATGTGCTTGGTCCGCCTGGAGAGGGTGTCCTTGAACGCGATGTCCATCGCGCTCTGGTTGTCGACGTGGACGACCGTGGCCTCTTTCTGTGGTGCGTGCATCTCAGCGAACAAGCTGCGTAGCCATTGCGTCTCCTTGCACACCTCAGACAGCGCCACCTACTCAGCTTCTACGGTTGAGATGGAGACACAGTGCTGCTTGCGGCTGGCCCACGATGCAGCGCCGCCATTCACAAGGCACACAAAGCCCGAGGTGGACTTCCTATCATCCACGTTGCCTCCTAAATCTGCGTCGGTGTAGCACTTGAGACGCAAAGGGTCTGTTCCTTGAAGGACATCGTACTATAGTCCCATGTGCCGTGTCTTGTTGAGATAGCGCAAAATGCGCTTCACGACGTGCCAGTGGAGTGGCCCAGGGTTGGCCACGAACCGACTGACTAGCCCCCCACCAAAGGAGATCTCCGGCCGCGTGCCAACCATGGCATACATGATGCTACCCACCGTAGACTGGTATGGCATATCCTGCATTTTGCGGTGCTCGGCTTCCGTGCTAGGGGAGTGGGCGGAGGTGAGATTGCACTTCGTGAGGAGAGGAGTGCTGAGGGGTTTGGCGTCTTCCATGCCATAGCGCCGAAGCACCTCTGAGATGTACTTTGTCTGGTTGAGCTCGATGGTGCCTGCAGCTTGGTTGCAATGTATGGCGATGCCCAAGAAGTATGCGAGCTTGTACATGTCCTTCATCTAAAACCGCCCATGCACCTTCTCCTTGAGGGCCTCAAGGGCCTTCATGGAGGTCGAGGCCAGAATCAGGTCATCCACGTACAGCCCTACCTGGGACAGCCCCTGGTCATCCGCACGCACATACACGCTGGAGTCGTTGTGGCAGTGCGAGAAGCCAAGGCCAGCCATGAAGCTGTCCATCTCCTTGTACCAGATCCTTGGGGCCTTTTTCAGCCCGTAGAGCGCCTTGATGAGGCGATACACCTGCCCGGGTTTTGCCTTGACACCCTCGGTCACCTCCATTAGTATCTCCTTGTCAAGCTTCCCATAGAGGAAGGCGGTCTTGACGTCCATCTGGTGGATTTCCATGTTGCGCGCCGTAGCCACAACTAGCAAGGTGCGGATGGAGGGGAAGGACGCGACAGGAGAGTAGGTCTCATCGTACTCAGACCCTGATCTCTGCGAGAACCCTTTCGCGACGATCCTTGCCTTGTACTTGTTGATGCTGTTGTCTTAATTGCATTTGATGCGTAAAACCCACTTCACGTCCACCACGTGTGCGTTTTGTGGTCTGTCTACCAGCTCCCACGTTCTGTTCTCTTCGATGGAGGCGAGCTCGCTCTCCATTGCCTCCTTCCACTTAGCGGCGTCCGGCCGCGAGAGAGCCTCTGCGATGGTAGCCGGCTCTCCTTGCGCAAGGCACGACCAGCTCAGGCCAGTCCACTCGGCCTTCCCTCCATCGTACTGCTTCGCAAGCTTTGCTTGGCGCTCACTACACCGTAGTGGTGCTGGTGCTGGCTGCTTGTGCTGCTGCTACTACTATACTTCCCCAGGAGAAGTCGCTGGGAGGGAAGAGCTGCTGGCCTCCGAGGAGACCTCGGATGTCTCCGACGTGGTGTCGGATGTCAACTTTGCTTCAGCGTGAGCGGACGCTCTCCTTGAATTGGTAGTCTTGTTGTCTACGGCCACTAGCGTCCCACGCCAGTTAGGCGGGGGTGTGTCAACCGCCTCCAGCAGCACGATCCACTCTCCTTGTTTTGGAGAGTTCTCTGGGTCCAGCAGTTCTCCCTTGCCGTGTGACTCTTCCTGGAAGGTCACATATCTGGAGGTGATGACTCTCCCTGCTGCCTGGTCCCACAGCCTGTACGCCTTGTGCGCGGCCTCGTAGCCGATCATCACGCACTTACGCACACGTGCATCCAACTTCCCCGCTCCTTGCCCGTCCTGGACTTTGGCCCAAGCCGTGCAACCGAATGCCTTTAGGTGAGAGGTATCTGGCTTCTTTCCCGACCACGCATCCTACGGCGTCATGCGTTTTGCACTTTTCTCCTTTTCTATCCCCTTGCTGTGCAGTGCTACAGCAGGCATGAGGTTGATGAGGTAGCATGTAGTACGCGCTGCTCCGCCCAGAAGCGAGGAGGGAGCTTTCAGTCAAACAGCATGGTTCGCGTCATGGCCAGAATGGTCTGGTTCATGCGCTCGGCCACGCCGTTGCTCTGCGGTGTGTAGGGGGTAGTAGGTTGGTGGACAATGCCGTGTCTTCAAAGCCATGGCTTGCACCCCTCATACTCTCCGCCGTTATCGCTCCGCACGGCCTTGACCTTTCGCCTGGTTTGTTGCTCCACCATGGCGACAAACTCTTGCAGGGCTCCAGCACCTCTCCCTTCATTTTGAGGAAGTACACCCACACCTTCCGAGAGCAATCATCGATGAAGGTGAGGAGGTACGTGGAGCCGCCATTGGACGTGGTACGCATGGGGCCACACACGTCGCTATGGACGAGGTCGAGTATGCCCTCTGCTCTGCGACCATTTTTGAAGAAGCGTTTCTACTTTGTCTTGCCTTACAGGCAAGCCTCACACCCAGCATTGCATCCACCCTTCAGCTCACATCCCTCCAGCCCACGTACAAGCTTCTGCTCCTGCATGACCTTCAAGGTGGTATCGGCCACGTCCCCAAGGCGTCTGTGCCATAGCTTTGCAGTTGCTACTCTCGCGTCTTTAGCTACCACAGTTGTTGGGAAAGGAGCCATCTGGCTCAGTTTCAGGTCCACAGGAGCAAGTTCCAGGAAAGTATCAGGTGCCTGCTCCGATCGCCAATCCCACTTCACCATTGGAAAGATCAGGTGGCAAAATGTCTACGGCCCAAGCTTGAGACCGATCCAACGGTCGGATTGGGAGATATGAATTTTCAAAGTTTCAGGGGTCATGGACCGTCGATGTCTGGGTGGGCATGGGTGATGGCTCCATGCCTTAGCCTGAGAAAAGAAAAAGGCAAGAGGTCCAGGATCAAGACCTGATGGGAGGAATATCCAAAAAGGTCCTTGGACTTAGGATTGCCTTGTCAGAGTGTGCTGACTAGGATAAAGGTACCTCTCCTTACGTTTTAGGTGAGGTGAGATCCTTGTGTGCTAGCCATGGACACATGGCGATTCTCCATGGGTTTGTGGGTTATGTGACCACTAGGAGTATGCCATGAGAGCATTCTCTAGCTCTCTAGGTCGTGTGTGAGTGGCCAGCCTGATTGCTAGGCTGATTTCCTCCCTTGTGTGAGATTATGGACTCTAGTGTGTGAGCCTTAGCCTCCATGGCTAAGTGGTGTCGCTTGTGAGAGGGCTGACTTGCCCAAGCTCTAGCTCTATATGTACTCCATCATTTTGAGTGATTGAACAAAAATTCTTCAGCACAAGTGATGCCCTTCCAATCACACATGCTCGCTGCTCCAAGGCTCCCTCTCTCCTCAAGTTCCAACATTTGGTACCAGAGCCAGGTTCTGCCACTTCCAGCCAGCACAGGCCATCACTTTGAGAGTGACAGGTTGGGGTGAAACCTTCACCAGATTTGACAATCGACCAGTGGATCTTAAAGTTCAATATACAAGCTTTCCAACGAGTCCAATATCGCGAAGATCCAACGGTCGGATTGAGAGTTATGCTCAAAACGAGGTCGGCCAGGGCTACACTCTTCTCTATCAGTAAGACTGTCGCCTTGTGATGACCATAACTCTCTCATTTCTTTGTCAAATTTAAAAAGTGGCACATGCGAACTGTAGTATTTTTCCTAAGCTTTCCATTGATGCAAAAATATTTGCATTCCATTGATTCCTTAGGGAGAAACGCCGTTTACAAACTGGCTGGTCTGAGTTGGAGTAGGAGCAGAAGCATACCCTGTTTTCAAGAGGGCATATCTTTCAAAATCCCCTATTGATGACCCTGTTTTATGGGTCGATCTGAAAGGTTTTGAGCTGAATTTTCCAGTGGTGGGCTCATTTTTTCAAAATTCCCCGTCTGCTGGCACCTACAGTCCATTTTCTGTCAGACAGATTTCTGGCAGAAGCAGCAGCAGAAGCAGGGGTAGCGCCGCCATCCAAGGGCAGCGCTGAGCATCACCANGCCAACTTCACGTTTTGGAAGATCCGTACCCGCCTCCTTTTGGAGGAGAGGGGCTTGTGGGAGGTGGTGAGCAGCGACGAGCCGGCTCCAGTGCCACAGGCAAAAGGCATCACCGCAGCGCAGGTGGTGGCGGGGAAGACGCCGCAAAAGGGTGCAGCTGATGCGGGTTCTTCTGCAGCTGTACCAGCGACGTACGAGGAGTGGAAGAAGAAGGACAGGCAGGCCTACAGGTTGCTTGTTAACACCATCTCCAACCCGCATCTTCAGTACGTGAGTGACAAGGCTACTGCAAAGGAGGGGTGGGACACGTTGTGCAAGAAGTATGAGAGCAAGGATCCTGCATTCCTCATGCTTTTGGAGGAAAAGATGATGGCGCTGAAAATGCAGGGTGGTGAAGGGATGGAGGCGTATCTGGACAGGGCAAAGGAGCTTGCAAAGCAGCTGAGAGCGGCCGGCAATCCTGTGGAAGAGACGCGCTTCATCCTCCTCTTGCTGAGGGGACTCCCAACCAGCTACGACACGGTATGAGAGACGTTGGAGTGCCAGCCAACTCTCCACCTCGACTTCATCTGCACACACCTGGTGCAGGTGGAATTGCGTCGCAATGCGGCAAAGCGCAATGGCGGGAGCAGTAGTGAAGCAGCTTTCATGGCCATGGGCTCACGCAACCAGCAGCAGCAGCAGTCCGGGCAGCAGAGAGGCAAGAAGAAGGGCAAGTGCCACTATTGCCAGAAAGAGGGGCACTACAAGAAAGAGTGCTTTAAGTTCAAGAGGGACCAGAAAGAGCAGCAGCAGCAGCAGCAGCAGCAAAAGCAGCAATCTCCACAGCAACAACAGCAGCAGTCACAGCAACGCCAGCAGCAGTAGCAGGAAAAGAACCAGACTAGCGTGCGCCATTTTGGCAACATGAACGTCGCCAAGGAGGTGTGCGACTGCCTCTTCATGGCGAAGTCTGACATGTCGCAGAAGGAAAAGGCGGATCTGGCGTGGTACAAGGACTCGAGGTGTACCAAGAGTCTGACGCACCACAAGGAGTGGTTCACACAGCTGCTCTCCATTCCTCCTCGGCCGATTGCTTTAGGTGATGATCGGGTGGTGTATGCTGAGGGGATTGGGATTGTGGAGATGTGGTTGGAGACCCCGCGTGGCATTGAAGTGGGAGTTTTCCATGGCGTGCTGTATGTGCCTGATGCTGCGTTCAACCTTCTCTCAGTGTCCTCTCTCACCAACACAGGACTGCGCGTTGTCTTCGATGATGACTATGGCTACATCCTCAACAAGGAAACAGGAGAGGAGTTGGCCAAGTCGGTGAAGGAGGGCGACATGTACCGCCTGCTGGGGGCGACCAAGATCCCGCGTGAACAGAGTCTTGCAGCAGTGGTGCAGGCGACAGATGGCGAGATCTGGCATGCGCGCTACGGGCACATTGGCATGCGCGCCTTGCAGCAGCTTCAAGCAAAGCAGATGGTGCGTGACCTGCCNCAGAGTCTTGCAGCAGTGGTGCAGGCGACAGATGGTGAGATCTGGCATGCGCGCTACGGCCACATCGGCATGCGCGCCTTGCAGCAGCTTCAAGCAAAGCAGATGGTGCGTGACCTGCCTACCATCTCTAACTTTGAGCAGCAGTTATGCATCGGATGTTTGGAGGGGAAGCAACACCGCGAGGCGTTCTCTGGAGCAGGGGAGCGTGCAAAAGAGGTGTTGGAGCTGGTCCACACGGACTTGTGTGGACCGATGCAGACCCAGAGCTTTGGAGGCTCTAGGTATTTTCTCACCTTCATTGATGATTTCAGCCGTTACACTGCTGTGTACTTCCTTTCCTCCAAGGACCAGTGCTTTGACAGGTTCAAGGAGTTCAAGGCCATGGTGGAGAACCAATCAGGCAAGAAGATCAAGGCGTTGCGCAGCGACCGCGGTGGAGAGTACCTGAGCAAGGAATTCCAAGATTACCTCGCAGCAGCTGGCATCAAGGCGCAACGTACCGCGCCATACTCGCCGTAGCAGAACGGTATAGCAGAACGCGCCAATCGTACCATTGTGGAGTCGGCGTGCTCCATGCTGCACGCGGCCCGGCTGACCTACGACTTCTAGGCTGAAGCCGTGAGCACTGCGGTCTACATCAAGAACCGCAGTCCAACCAAGGCCCTGGAGCAGATGACGCCGTACGAGGCGTGGTTCGGCAAGAAGCCGAGCGTGGATCATCTTCGCGCGTTTGGCAGCTTGGCGCACATGCATGTGCGAAAAGAGAAGTGGCAAAAGTGGGACGCGAAGAGTGCGCAGATGCTGATGATTAGCTACGATGTGGCAAGCAAGGCGTATCGCCTCTACGAGAGGGATACAGGCCACGTCATCATCTCCAGGGATGTCGTCTTCAATGAGAGCAACGTCATCGGCACCAACATCATGTGTGAAGAGGCAGCAGAACCAGCAGCTGACGAGACGGTTGGAGCAGAAATTCTTCCTGACCCAGTTTCTCCCGATCCTTTCTCTACTATGACAGAGGGATAATCACTCTACTCTCCCATGTCTGATGTTGCAGATACAACAGCCTCATCGGCAGAAGCAGAGGAGGGAGATGTAGCACCACCAGCAGTAGCAGTTGTGCCAGCAGCACCGCGCCAGCCACCCGCTAACGCTCCAGCACCAGGT
>SZWC01002671.1:74584-95007 GCA_023375785.1 Penium margaritaceum
AGCAGTTGTGCCAGCAGCACCGCGCCAGCCACCCGCTAACGCTCCAGCACCAGGTTGCAGGTACCCTCTTAGGGTGCGTTACAAGCCTGGTGAGCGCGTCCATTTCTGGATGCTGCAGAAACCAGAACAGATGAACGTCGCAGTTGCAGCAGATTCAGATGAGCCAACGTCATACAAGGAGGCCATGGCTGCACCGGATGCAGCAGATTGGGCGCAAGCCGTGCAGCAGGAGATACAGTCGCAACTGGAGAACGGCACGTGGGAGCTGACTGAACGTCCACCATGACGTAAGGTGATCAAGTGCAAGTGGGTCTTTAAGAAGAAGCGGGGAGCAGATGGTAACCTGGAAAAGTATAAGGCGAGGCTGGTCGCCAAGGGCTACTCGCAACAGGAGGGCATCGACTACACAGAAACTTTTGCCCCTGTTGCAAAGTTTGCCTTTGTGCGCACGCTCCTTATGCAGGAGCTGAGGACTTTGAGGTTCACCATATGGATGTCAAGACGGCATTCTTGAATGGTGACTTGGAGGAAGAGATCTACATGGAGCAGCCGGAGGGGTTCGTCATGGATGGCCAGGAGCACCTGGTCTGCAAGCTGCAGAAGTCGTTGTACGGCCTCAAGCAAGCGTCGCGTGCTTGGAACCAGAAGTTGGATGCGGCGTTGCAGTNATGAGCATGAGATCCTCATCATCATTGTCTATGTGGATGACATGCTCCTCCTTTCCAACAGCATGTCTGCACTGCAGGAGTTCAAGGAAGCCATGCAGGAGCGCTTCCAGATGTCTGATCTTGGGGAAGCATCATACTTCCTCGGTATCCAGATCACGCGTGACCGCAAGTCACGCTCTCTCTCGCTGCAGCAGAGTCGCTACATCAAGGATGTTTTGCAGCGATTCGGCATGGCAGAGGCAAAACCCATCGGCACGCCGCTGGAAACGCGGCAGTACATCGTGAGCTTCAATGGAGAAGCAAATGCAGCTGAGCGGCAGAAGTACCAGAGCGCCGTCGGCAGTCTCATGTATCCGATGGTGGCAACCAGGCCGGACCTCGCAGAGGCTGTGAGCGCTGTGAGCCAGCACATGGCTAATCCCGGACCGGAGCACCAGAAGGCAGTGAAGCGGATCTTCCGCTACCTTGCTGGAACCATCAACATCGGCATCACCTACAACGGCAATGACAACAGCATCATCGGCTACACAAACGCAGATTGGGCTTCAAACCCTGAGGACCGCAAGTCCATCTCTGGACATGTGTTCCTCATGAATGGTGGGGCCATCAGTTGGTGCAGCAAGCGGCAGGTGGTCGTGGCCACCTCGAGTACAGAAGCTGAGTACGTATCTCTCAGCTTTGGAGCCAAGGAAGCAGTTTGGCTCCAACGTCTCATGGCAGAGATGAGTGGGAGTGCAACAGTTCCAGTTCCTCTGCGTGTCGACAACCAGAGCGCAATCCCACTCGCCAAGAATCCTGAGCACCATGCACGTACCAAGCACATTGACATCGCGTATCATTTCATCAGGCACATGGTGCAGGAGGGTGCTATCAAGCTGGAGTTTACTCCAATCAGCAAGCAGGTCGCTGATTTCTGCACCAAGCCGGTGACCCGTGAGAAGCAGCAGTTCTGCATGAAGGCATGTGGACTCAGCCGACTCTGACTGCGGCAAAGTGGGAGATTGTTGGGAAAGGAGCCATCTGGCTCAGTTTCAGGTCCACAGGAGCAAGCTCCAGGAAAGTAGGAGCTGCCTGCTTCGATCGCCGATCCGACTTCACCATTGGAAAGATCAGGTGGCAAAATGTCTACGACCCAAGTTTGAGACCGATCCAATGGTCGGATTGGAAGATATAAATTTTCGAAGTTTCGGGGGTCATGGACCGTCAATGTCTGGGTGGGCATGGGTGATGGCTCCATGCCTTAGCCTGAGAAAAGAAAAAGGCAAGAGGTCCAGGATCAAGACCTGATGGGAGAAATATCCAAAAAGGTCCTTGGTCCTAGGATTGCCTTGTCAGAGTGTGCTGACTAGGATAAAGGTACCTCTCCTTACCTTTTAGGTGAGGTGAGATCCTTGTGTGCTAGCCATGGATGCATGGCGATTCTCCATGGGTTTGTGGGTTATGTGACCACTAGGAGTCTGCCATGAGAGCATTCTCTAGCTCTCTAGGTCGTGTGTGAGTGGTCAGCCTGATTGCTAGGCTGATTTCCTCCCTTGTGTGAGATTATGGACTCTAGTGTGTGAGCCTTAGCCTCCATGGCTAAGTGGTGTGGCTTGTGAGAGGGCTGAGTTGCCCAAGCTCTAGCTCTATATGTACTCCATCATTTTGAGTGATTGAACAACAATTCTTCAGCACAAGTGATGCCCTTCCAATCACACATGCTCGCTGCTCCAAGGCTCCCTCTCTCCTCAAGTTCCAACAACAGCAGGCGGCATGGATGGTGTCTTGACGATCGGTGATGGTGTAGCTTTCGCTCCTGCCTCTGTCGCCCCAGCGTGCCCTTCCGCGCTTTTTGTCGAAGGAACGTAGAGCCCATCCATTCGTGGCACCTTGGCGACAAGGTCTGACGTAGAGTAGGTAATCGTCACGTCCTCGTTCTTGAGGATGACGGCTTCCTTCTATGTGAACACCACCATCATCGCGTGATTCGTAATCCGCGAGACGGAGAGGAGGTTCACGGCAAGTGTTGGCATGTAGACGACATTTTGCAGTCGCAACTCCTTGTCGACTCCGTCTAGCCGCATGTGCACGACCTTCTCTCCCTCACCAGCTGCGTACTCGATGCCGCCGTTGGTGCACCAGAACTTGGCCGTGGACGGTGTGAGGGACGTAAAGCCACATGCCTCGCGAGAGGTGTGGTAGTCTGTGCCACTGTTGAGCCCGAAGGCTCCGGGCTGCAGCAGCGCAGAGCCCTTGGGAGGGGCCTTGCTCTCGGCCATCATGCTCGTGGACGTCGAGTCCACTTTCTTACTCACGTTGCTACTCCCACCACCGCCTCCTTCCTTCTTTGGTGCGCGACACTCCCGCGCCCAATGCCCCGCCCTGCCACAATTATGGCATGTGCCCTTCTTCTTGCCGCTCTTCCCGCCGCCACTGCCTCTCCTGTTGCCATGAGAGGAGGTGCCTCCCGAGCCACTCGCATATGCGGCGTTGTTGATGACGCCGTTGTTGCGCCGCATGGCCTCGTTCCGGACAATCTCGGGGACACGAGGGTACGTGAATCTCGACTCCTCCCAACCACCCAAGGTGGTGATCATGGGGCTCGAGCTTGGCGGCAAGGCCATGAGGAGAATCATGGCCTGCATCTGTTGGTCGAGCTGCCAGGACATGGTGCGGGCTTCTTGAAGCAGTCCTTCAAACTGCTAGAGGAAGTCTGAGATGGACTCCCCCTCGCCCACCCGCAGCCCGATGAGGCGTTGCAGGATGAAGAGTCGATTGGCGAGGGAAGTTGACAGGTACACGTTCGTCAGCTTGGTCTAAGCCTCAGCTGCCGTCCTGTACCCCTCAATGTGGGAGATTAGGGAGGGGCTTATTGATGTGACGAGGAGTGCAAGAGCGATGTCATTTCGCTCTTGCCATCCTGCGTATTCCGCGCTTGCCTCATCCTCCGGTGCTACCTCTGTCCCTTTGAGCATGTTGAGGTAGCCGCGCACGCGCATCATCACCTCAAACTGCCATTTCCATGTGCCGAAGGCTTTGCCATTGAAGCGTGCAATGGCGTTGGCCGCACCCAACTTGGCGGGCCGTGAGGTGACTGGAACGATCTCTTGACCCCCCGGCTTGATCGCGGTGTGGTCAAGGATGCTCACTTAGTCTTTGCTGTTCTACTTCGTTGAGGCCGATGTAGGCTGATGAGGCTGATCACTGTTACAGATTTTTAAGGTGCAGTCTGTTGTATACCCCTCCAGCCGATGGTCTCCTAGCTATTATGGATGAAGTGCTCCCATACACACGGGGTTGTACCCACAAGGGCAGAGCGTAACCTGCTTAGGACTCGAGGGTCATACCAATAATGGCACAGCGTATCCTTGTTCCTTGTCCGTGGAGAGCAAAAGTGGACCCCGAGTCCAGCCCGCGTCCGGTTTCTCACGATGCGTACCTTGGTCCAATTGGACCAACGATGTAGCAGATGGAGTAGTGGTATATTGTCTGCTGCCGAGATACCTGTCACGTGAACTGAGTGGTGGTACAAAGAACCAAGTTTCCCGATCAGTGTGGGTCCATAACCTTTTGTCACTCCGCACTTGGCCACGGTCTATAGTAAACGGCGCTGATAGACAAACCGCTGACCGCCCTTGGTATTTCATCCAAGGTAGAGATCACCCACGGAGCGGTGTTTCCACACTAAATGGTTCACTTAGCTTGTTCCAACCGTGGCCGGAGAGTGTTCCAAACTCTCACCCAACTGGCAATGATACACACCAAAGTGTGTACTTGCACTTGTTCTTTACCCTCTTTCTTGGTGGCAAACAAGGGATTAGTTTTCTCCCAGGTCTCAAGAGTAAGAGATGATATATAATCACATGCAAATGACAAGCCTTATATAGTCTCTGGTCAGTGCTCCCAGTGGCTCCTTGGAGGGGCCTCCCCCCAGGGCCACCTTAGACAGTGTCATCAGCTTTGATGACATGGCACCCTCGGTGACCGCCAAGTGGCGCTTGATCCACCTTGGACCTTAGAAGCTTCTAGGAAGCTTCCTTACCCCTTTTTAGTCACAAAGAAAATTTTGGTCCTGGCGGGATTCGACCCCGTACCTCTCGCTTGGGAGACAGTGCCTTCACACACAAGGCTGTAGGAAGTTGTCCCACGAAGCATGCACCAGGTAGACTACCAACAGTAGACCAAGGGGACTTACTCCACAAGGATGAGCAGTACATGCCTTTTCTCTCTCAGCCTCTCTTGCATGTTGTTAGGGGACTTGCGCTTCAAGCGCAGTGCATACCCAGTCTAAATCTTCTGTTGATTGGCCTAGGGGCATACACATAACATAACAGAAGCAAGATGCCTCACACTTTAGGGTCTTTGGTTGTACGGCCTGGGCAAAGATCAAAGCAAAAGAAGGAAATGACAAGCTGGATGCAGGTTCTCGTTATTGTGTAATGGTCGGATACGACACCGCACACAAGGCATACAGGCTATGGAACCAAGCAGCAAGAATGCTCATCAGGAGCCAAGATGTCGAGATTGATGAAAGGACACTTGCCAAAGGAGAGTCGCTAGACCCTGTCCATGCTCCAAAATCAGGAGAGAAGAATGTATTGCTCGAGTCATGTGATCTAGACCTGTGAAGTGACAGATGGTGCTAGTGAAGAATGGTATTACAGTGAGAGTGGCTGTGCAGGCTAACTCAGCGACAGACTCTGACACTAAGTCTGAGCCGTCCGAGGTCTCAGAGTCAAACTCTTCGGCGGGTGGCTCTTCCTCAAACAACGGATCACTAGCAGCACAAGAGCAACAGAAACAACTAAGCCTTGAAGCACCACCAGCAACACTCCAGTGTAGTACGCGCCAGAAGAAACATCCCACTAAGTACAATACTAAGAGTCCAGAATGGACATGACTGAGCAGGTTACGCTTGACTCACAAAGAGCCTGTAACCATAACAAAGGCTATGAACATGCCAGATGCAGCGAAGTGGAAGGAGTTACTGGATAGAGAACTCGCATCCATTAAAAGGAACGGAATATGGGTTCTGGTGGACAGGCCCCCAAACGTACACCTGGTCAGTTCAAAGTGGTTCCTCCTAAAAAAACTCAAGCAGGATGGTACTATTGACAGGTACAAGGCAAGAGGGGTGGCAAAGGGGTTTTCGTAGGGTGCAAGCTCAGAGTACAAGGAAACCTTTGTGCCTGTCGTCACCTTTGCCTCCATGAGATCCATATTAGGCGTCACTGCTACAAAAGATCTAGAGGTCCACCAGATGGATGTTAAGTCAGCTTTCCTCTACGGGACTCTAAACAAAGAAGTGGTGATGGAAGTGCTCGAGGGAGTGAAAGCTCTAGAGGGCAAGGTTTGTAAATTGGTCAAAGCACTCTACGGGCTGAAACAAGCCCCAAGGATGTGTCAAAGTACAAGGATTTTGATGGCTTCATGGCCGGGCTTACCTTCTTCCACTACCAAAATGACCTTAGTGTCTATATGCCAGAGGATGAGCAAGGCTTGATGCTGGTTGCTCTATACGTACATGACCTGATCATCTGTTCATCATTGGTCGAACGGTTGAAGAAGTTGAAGACAGATTTTTGCACCAGGTTCAAAATGAAAGACATGGGTCCCCTCGCGTTCTACCTCGGGATAGCCGTGCACTGCAATCAAGCAGCAGGCACCATCGAGCTGAACCACATTAAATACATCATGGAGGTCCTCAAGCGCTGCAACATGGATGAATGAAAGCCCATCAACATACCCATGACAACATACATGAAGCTCTCCTCCTCCATGAGCCCCAGCACGGAAGCAGAACAACATGAGATGGAGAATATTCCCTACCAGTCTGCTGTTGGCAGCCTCATGTATGCCATGGTAGGAGCACGTCCTGAAAATTGCTCTACTATGAGACAAGTGAGCAGGTTTTTGACCAATCCACGGCCACAACACTGGCAAGTAGTCAAGCGCATCATGCGCTATCTAAAGAAGAGCCGACACATGGGACTCCAGTTTAGATGCCAAGAAAGATCTGACTCATTGTGGATGGTGTGCGACACAGACGTCAACTAGGGAGGAAGAATCGATGACAAAAAGTCCACCTTGGGCTTTGTGTGCCTCTTGAACGGTGGTAAGGTCTCTACAGCAAGTAGAAAGCAAGACTTTGTCTCCCTCTCTACCGCTGAGGCAGAGTACATCACTCTGTTAAAAGCATGCAAGGAGACACAGTAGCTACATAGTTTGCTTACCGAGATCTGGATTGCGTCATCCCCCTTGCCTACATGGCGCTCCTTATGACCGCCAAGTGGCGCTCCTTGTGACCGCCAAGTGGCGCCAACCACCAAGAAGGACCTTGGAATGTTCTAAGATATCTCTTAGAACCTTCTTGTCCCCCTTTTGGTCGCAAAGAAAATCAGTCACCGGGCTGGGAGTTGACCCAGTGACCTCTCACTCCAGAGATTAACTCTGGAACGTCTAAGCCACAAGGAATTGTCCTAGGTAGTATGTACTGGCTATACTATCTAGATAAGACCAAGAAGACTTGCTCCAAAGGAGTAGTGCATGCCTTGTCTATCTGGACCAGACTTAGGGGACTTCCTCCAAGGGAGTAGTACATGCCTAGTCTGTCCTGTGCCTGTCCAAATATCAGCCATGGACAAGGAGCATGTCAGGTCAACAAACTCGTCTACACCTCTGTCCATTAGCTGTGAGATCTCTCCTTTCTCCAATAGTCTTGGCCTCACTCTTCGTTCGCTGCGTTGACCATATGGATGCCCCGAGTACCTGTAGAGTACAGTTCGCTCTCTAGCGCCTTTGTCATGCAATCTATAAAAATCTTCCTGGTCTCTACGTATTCCAGGTCCACAATCTCCTTTCGGACCGAGTCACGTGAATAGTGGTACCTGATGTCGATGTGCTTGGTCCATCGGGAGATGACATCATCGTGTGCCATTTTCATGGCGCTCTTGTTGTCAATGCGGACCTCTGTTGCCTCCATTTGTGGCAATTTCATCTCGGCAAGCAAACTGTGTAGCTAGTGTGTCTCCTTGCATGCTTCCAACAAAGCGATGTACTCAGCCTCAGTGGTAGAGACGGAGACACAGTCCTGCTTTCTGCTTACCCAAGAGACTACACCACCGTTCAAGAGGCACACAAAGCTCGAGGTCGACTTTCTGTAATCGATTATTCCTTCCCAGTCGGGCCAGTTTAGTCTTTAGAGTACTTTGACCAGTTTGCAAACCCTGCCTTCTAGAGCTTTCACTCATTCGGGCACTGCCATCAGTACTTCTTTGTCTAGCTTCCCGTAGAGGAAAGTTGTCTTGACATCCATCTGGTGGACCTCCAGATCTTTTGCAACAGCGATGTCCAACATGGATCTGATGGAGGCAAAGGTGATGACAGGCGCGAAGGTCTCCTCGTACTTTGAGCCTGCATGCTGGGAAAACGCCTTCGCCACAACTCTTACCTTGTACTTGTCGATAGTATCATCCTACTTTAAACTTTTCCGGAGTACCTTCTTTGACCCCACGACGTGTGCATTTGGGGGGCCGTTCACCACAACCCATGTTCCGTTCTCTTTAATGTATGTGAGTTCGCTATCCACTGCCTCCTTCCACTTGGGCCCATTGGGCATGTTCATAGCCTCCGTTACGGTCACAGGCTCTCCCTGAGCCAAGCATGACCAACTGAGTCCGGTCCATTCCGCACTCTCAGTATTGTACTTGGCGGAGGATTCTTCTGGCGCGTACTACGCCGGAGTGTTGCTGATGGTGCTTCAAGGCTTAGTTGTTTCTATTGCTCCTACGCATCCAGTGATCCGTTATTAGAGGAAGAGCAACTGGCCGCAGAGCTTGACTCACAGGCCTCGGACCACACAGACTCACTACCAGAGTCCGTCGCTGTGTCAACCTGCACAGCCACTCTCCCTGAAACACCATCCTTCACTGGCACCATCTGCCAGTCTTCTGGTGCCTGATCACGTGACTTGAGCAACACAACCCACTCTTCTGATTCGGGAGCATGGACAGGATCAAACAACTCTCCCTTGCCAAGCGTCCTCACATCAAACTCGACAACTCGGCTCCTGATGAGCTTTCCAGCCGTTTTGTCCCACAGCCCGTATGCCTTGTGTGCGGTGTCCTGTATGACCATTACACACTTACGAGCACGTGCATCCACCTTGCCACTTCCTTCTCCTGCTTGGACCTTTGCCCAGGCAGTACAGCCAAAGATCCACAAGTGTAAGGCATCCGGCTACTTCCATGACCAAGCCTCCTGTGGCGTCCTGAGCTCATTTTCTTGCTACTTTTTACCACGCCTTCCAAACGCGGCTGGCGGAGTGAGATTCACAAGATAGGAAGCAGTTCTTGTAGCTTCAACCTAGAAGCAAGGTGTTAGTTTGATGTCAAAGAGCATGCTCCGTGTCATGCCGAGGATAGTCTGGTTCATCCACTCGGCAACGCCATTCCTTTTGGGGTTGTAAGGCGTGGTGGTCTGGTGGTTGATGCCGTGTTGGCTCAACCAGCCTTTGCACGCCTCGTACTCACCACCATTGTCCGTGCGTAGTGCCTTGACCTTTCTGCCCGTCTACCGCTCTACCATCGCGATAAACTCTTACAGCTTCTCCTTGACCTCTCCTTTTGTCTGGAGGAAGTAGATCCACATCTTGCGACTGTGATCATCAATAAAGGTCAAGAAATACTTGCTACTCCCGTTCGAAGGTGTGCGGAATGGTCCGCACACATCAGATTGAATCAGGTCCAAGATTATTGCCTAATGTTGCTCATTACACTCAAAGGGATTTCTCTTTGCCTTGCCTTGGAGGCATGGCTTGTTGGAAAAAGGAGCCATCTGGCTCAGTTTCAGGTCCAGAGGAGCAAGTTCCAGGAAAGTACCAGATGCCTACTCCGATCGTCAATCCGACTTCACCATTGGAAAGATCAGGTGGCAAAATGTCCACGGTCGAAGTTTGAGGCCGATCCAATGGTCGGATTGGGACATATGAATTTTCGAAGTTTCGGGGGTCATGGACCGTCGATGTCTGGGTGGGTATGGGTGATGGCTCCATGCCTTAGCCTGAGAAAAGAAAAAGGCAAGAGGTCCAGGGTCAAGACCTGATGCGAGAAATATCCAAAAAGGTCCTTGGTCTTAGGATTGCCTTGTCAGAGTGTGCTGACAAGGATAAAGGTACCTCTCCTTACTTTTTAGATGAGGTGAGATCCTTGTGTGCTAGCCATGGACACATGGCAATTCTCCATGGGTTTGTGGGCTATGTGACCATTAGGAGTGTACCATGAGAGTATTCTCTAGCTCTCTAGGTCGTGTGTGAGTGGTCAGCCTGATTGCTAGGCTGATTTCCTCCCTTGTGTGAGATTATGGACTCTATTGTGTGAGCCTTAGCCTCCATGGCTAAGTCGTGTGACTTGTGAGAGGGCTGACTTGCCCAAGCTCTAGTTCTATATGTACTCCATCGTTTTGAGTGATTGAACAACCATTTTTCAACACAAGTGATGCCCTTCCAGTCCCACATGCTCGCTGCTCCAAGGCTCCCTCTCTCCTCCAGATCCAACATGGGTCACACAGCTTTTTCCACTTTCCCTCATCCTTGGCCTTGCATCCCTCCATCCCATGAACCACTTTGTACTGCTGTATAGCTTGTAGTGTGTTGTCGGGCACATGGCTGAACCGCCTGTGCCACAGCTTAGCCTCTATGTTGGTGGAGTTGGCCGCCATGATGACGGCTTGTGGTGAAACATCAGGCTTTAGAGACTTGGGCTCTTCAACTGCCGCATATCCCTCATTTGTAGTTTCAAGGGGTTAGTTCACCAACACGTTGAGCCCATCAACTCTTGGGACCTCTTCAACAAGACTCTCCTTGGTATAGGAGATCTTGATGTCCTTGTTCTTGACAATCACGGCCTCCTCCTCCGTCAAGATGACCGTCATGTCGTGGTTCGTGATTTTGGAGAGTAACAATACCTTTGCAGCAAACGACGGCTAGTAGACGACGTTCTCAAGCTTCAATTCTTTTTTAGCAGAGTTCACATTGATGCATCAACTTATTTCCCTCCCTTTGCGCATGGAGAAGGCTGCCGTTGGTACACCTTAAACGACGTTCAGTGTCCCCAATGGAGATGAACCCGTCCTTCTCCCTTGAAGAGTGGTGGTTCGTGCCAGAGTCGAGCCGGTAGGCTCCACGCTTGAGGAGTGCGGCTTCCTTGGTTGCCGGCACGCTCCTAGCTATCATATTTGTCAACTCCTTCTTACCCTTTCCTTTGTCCTCATGTCTACCACCATTATCTCATTCTTCCTAGTTGGGAGCCATGCACTCCCGTGGCCAATGCCCAGGCTTGCCACAGATATGGCACTTCACATTACGCTTTGAGTTATTTCCACCGCCACCATTACCTTTTCCTCCACTACCACCGCTTCCGCTGCTGCTCTCACCAGAAGAGTTCTTACCATGACCACCGTACTGTGCAGCATATGCTGAAATGTTAGCCTCACTACCGTTGCAACGCATGGCCTTGTTGCGTACGTACTTGGACACTGCCTCATACATCAAATCCTCCTCCTTCCAACCACCAAAGACGGTGATCAGAGAACCCCAGCTTTTAGGTACCGCCATGAGGACGATCATGGCCTCCATGTTGGTGTCGATTTCCTAGTTTATTGGGGTCACATGCTGCCGTAGTCCTTGAAACTGCAACAGGAAGTCCACACTCGACTCTCCCTCGCTCATCCTCATCGAAAATAGCTTTTGTAGGATGAAGACGCAATTTATGAGAGTCGTTGATTGGTATACACGTCCAAGCTTCTCATAAGCCTTTGATGCACGTGTGATTCCTTGGAGGTAGACTGGCTGTGACTCATGCACTGATGTCACAAGAATTGCAAGCGCCATGTCATTTTTGACACTCCACACTTCATATCCAGGATATGTTTTTAGAGGTTCAACCTCTTCTCTAAGGAATATCTTCAAGTAGCCACGCATCCTCATGACAATCTCAAATTGCCATCTCCAACAGGGAAAACCAAACCCTGTGAACTTTGACATCCCACCATTGACTCGCTCGAAAGTGAGCGTTGAGGGTGTCGTCATATTGCTTCTATGCTTCTCTACTTCTTTGCTTCTCTGCTTCGCTGAGGCTGATGTAGGCACATGTAGGCGATTATCTGCTACCGGTTTTGAACGTGCACATCCGTCGCTTACCCCTTAGCCGTTGATCACCCGCAAAGAGAGAAGAACGCAGACTAGCGAACCCAAGGTCTTGCCTCCAAGGGCAGAGCTTATCATGGTTAAAGCCCACGGGTCATACCTCCAAGGACAGAGCTTATCCTTGTCTTGTTTGCTAAGTGCTAGCATGCGCCGTTGGAGCTGATGGAGCAGATGGAGCAAAAAGAGCTGATGGAGCTGATGCGCACTACAAGACAGAGAGGGCGAGAGAGTGCTCAGAAGCATGGATTACTAGTCAGTGTGGGCCCATAACCCTTTGTCAATTTGCCTGAGGCGACAGTTTAGAAAATGGGTTCCGACACAATGGTTCTCGCCAAGTGTAATTTGTCTTGCAACCAAGAGATGATATCACTTGCAGAGCCAAGGTTCCACACCGAGCAGTTCATAGGAATCACTTCCTTCCATTGTGTCCTTAGTACCCGGTCACATTCGCGCGAGGAGCGAACTCGTGGGCCTTAGACCATTCAATGCTTCTTTAGTCTCTGCCTTTGGTAGACAACTTTGTTAGGAGTCTCAAAGGTAAGAATTGTACTCAATGACAGGCAACTCACAGGTTCTTATAGTCCTAGAGCCAGCCTCTAGCCTAGGCGCGCAGTGGCTCCTTCGATGAGCCACTTTGGGGGTAATCTGGATTACGTCACCCCCCAGCCTACGTGGCGCTCCCTGTGACTGCCAAGTGGCGACAACCATTAGGAAGGACCTTGGAATGTTCAACGATGTCTCTTAGAACCTTCCTGTCCCCCTTTTGGTTGCAAAGAGAATTAGTCACAAGGCTAGGATTTGATCCAGTGACCTCTTGCTCCAGAGACTAACTCTAGAACATCTAAGCCACAAGGAGTTGTCCTAGGTAGTACTTGTTGGCTATACTATCCAGATTAGACCAAGGGGACTTGCTCCAAAGGAGTAGTGTATGCCTTGTCTATCTGGACCAGACTTAGGGGACTTACTCCAAAGGAGCAGCGCATGCCTAGTCCGTCCTGTACCTGTCCATACATAAGCCATGGACAAGGAGCATATCAGGTCAACAAACTCTCCCTTGCACCTGTGTCCATTAGCTCTGAGATCTCTCCTCTCTCCAGCTGTCTTGGCCGCAGTCTTCGTCCGCTCCATTGACCATACCGATGCCTCGAGTACCTGCAGAGTGCAATTCGCTGTCCAACACCTTTGTCATGCAATTTATGAGCATCTTCCTGGTCTCCACGTATTCCACGTCCACGATCTCCTTTACGATCAGGTCGCGTGAGTAGTGGTACCTGTTGATGTTCTTGGTCCGCCGGGGATAACATCATCATGTGCCATTTTCATGGCGCTCTTATTGTCGATGAAGACCTTTGTTGCCTTCGTTTGTGGCACTTTCATCTCCGCAAGCAAACTGCGTAGCCACTGTATCTGTTGGGAAAGGAGCCATCCGGCTCAGTTTCAGGTCCACAAAAGCAAGTTCCAGGAAAGTACCCGATGCCTGCTCCGATTGTCAATCGGATTTTTCCATTGGAAAGATCAGGTGGCAAGATATCTTCGGTCCAAGTTTGAGACCGATCGAACGGTCGGATTGGGAGATATGAGTTTTCGTAATTTTCGGGGTCATCGAACGCCGATATCCGGGTGACCATGGGCGATGGCTCCATGCCTTAGCCTAAGAAAAGAAAAAGGGAAGAGATCCAGGGTCAAGACCTAATGGGTGAAATATCCAAAAAGGTCCTACATTCTNCAATCGGATTTTTCCATTGGAAAGATCGGGTGGCAAGATATCTTCGGTCCAAGTTTGAGACCGATCGAACGGTCGGATTGGGAGATATGAGTTTTCGTAATTTTCGGGGTCATCGAACGCCGATATCCGGGTGACCATGGGCGATGGCTCCATGCCTTAGCCTAAGAAAAGAAAAAGGGAAGAGATCCAGGGTCAAGACCTAATGGGTGAAATATCCAAAAAGGTCCTACATTCTTGGGTTACCTTGTCAGAGTGTGCTGACTAGGAAAAAGGTACCTCTCCTTACTTTTTAGGTGAGGTGAGATCCTTATGTGCTAGCCATGGACACATGGCGATTCTCCATGAGATTGTGGGTTATGTAACCACTAGGAGTGTGCCATGAGGTGTTTTCTAGCTCTCTAGGTCGTGTGTGGGTGGTCAGCCGGATTGCTAGGCTGATTTCCTCTATTGTGTGAGATTATGGACTCTAGTGTGTGAGCCTTAACCTCCATGGGTAGGTGGTGTGGCTTGTGAGAGGGCTGACTTGCCCAAGTTCTAGCTCTATAGGTACTCCATTATTTTGAGTGATTGAACAACCATTCTTCAGCACAAGTGATGCCCTTCCAGTCAAACATGCTCGCTGCTCCAAGGCTCTCTCTCTCCTCCAGCTCCAACATTTGGTATGTGAGCCAAGTTCTGCCATTTTCAGCCAGCACAGGCCGTCACTTTGAGAGTGACGGGTTGGGGTGAAACCTTCACCAGATTTGACAATCAACTGGAGCTTCAAGTTCAAGAGACACGCTTTCCAACGAGCCCAAGATCGTGAAGATCCAACAGTGAGATGAAGAGTTATGCCAAAAACGAGGTCGGCCAGGGCTCCACTCGTCTCTATGAGTAAGACTGTCACCTTGTGATGACCATAACTCTCTTGTTTCTTTGTCAAATTTAAAAAGTGGCATATTCGAATTGTTATATTTTTCCTAAGTTTTCCATTGGTGCAAAAATATTTGCATTCCATTAATTCGTTTAGGAGAAACGCCGTTTACAAGCTTGCTGGTATGAGTTAGAGTAGGAGCAAAAGCATACCCTGTTTTCAAGAGGGCATATCTTTTAAAATCCCCTGTTGATTGTTTGATCTCGGCATCACTTAGCCATGGAGGCTAAGGCTCAAACACTAGAGTCCATAATCTCACACAAGGAAGAAATAAGCCTAGCAATCAGGCTGACCACTCACACACGACCTAGAGAGCTAGAAAATGCTCTCATGGCACACTCCTAGTGATTACATGACCCACAATCTCATGGAGAATCGCCATGTATCCATGGCTAGCACACAAGGATCTCACCTCACCTAAAAAGCAAGGAGAGGTACCTTTTCCCTAGTCAACACACTTTGACAAGGCAATCCTAACACCAAGGACCTTTATGGATATTTCTCCCATCAGGTCTTGACCCTGGACCTCTTGCCTTTTTCTTTTCTCATGCTAAGGCATGAAGTCATCACCCATGCCCACCCAGACAACGACGGTCCATGACCCCTGAAACTTCAAAAATTCATATCTCCCAATCCGACTGCTGGATCGGCCTCAAACTTGGACCATAGACATTTTGGCACCTGATCTTTGAATTGGTGAAGTTGGATTGACGATCCAATAAGGCATCCAGTACTTTCTTGGGACTGGCTCCTGTGGACCTGAAACTGAGCAAGATGGCTCCTTTCCCAACAATCACCCACTTTGCCGTAATCTAAGTGGACTGAGTCCACATGCCTTCATGCAGAACTGCTGCTTCTCACAGGTCACCTGCTTGCTCGTTGGAGTAAACTCCAGCTTGATAGCACCCTCCTGTACCATGTGCCTGATAAAGTGATATGCAATGTCAATGTGCTTGGTGCGTGCATGGTGCTCAGGATTCTTGGCGAGTGTGATTGCTCTCTGGTTATCGACGCGCACAGGAAGAGGAATTGCTGCACTCCTACTCATCTCTGCCATGAGACGCCGAAGCCAAACTTCTTCCTTGGCTCGAAAGCTGAGAGAGACGTACTGAGCTTCCGTACTTGAGGTGGCCACGACCACCTGCCACTTATCGCACCAACTGATGGCTCCACCATTCATGAGGAACACATGTCCAGAGATGGACTTACGGTCCTCAGGGTTTGAAGCCCAATCTGCGTTTGTGTAGCCTATGATGCTGTTATCGTTGCCGTTGTAGGTGATGCCGATGTTGATGGTTCCAGCAAGGTAGCAAAAGATCCGCTTCACTGCCTTCTAGTGCTCAGGTCCGCGATTAGCCATGTGCTGGCTCACAACGCTCACATCCTCTACGAGATCCGGCCTGGTTGCAACCATCAGGTACATGAGACTACCAACTGCGCTCTGGTACTTCTACCGCTCAGCTGCATCTGCTTCTCCACTGAAGCTCACGAGGTACTGCCGTGTCTCTAGCGGCGTGCGAATAGGTTTGGCCTCTGCCATGCCAAACCGCTGCAAAACATCCTTGATGTAGCTGTTCTGCTACACTGAGAGAGAGCATGATTTGCGGTCACGCGTGATCTGGATACTGAGGAAGTATGATGCCTCCCCAAGATCAGACATCTGGAATCGCTCCTGCATGGCTTCCTTGAACTCGTGTAGTGGAGAAATGCTGTTTGAAAGGAGGAGCATGTCATCCACATAGATGATGATGATCAGCACCCCATAACCATGCTGCCAGCGATAAACGCAGTAGTCATACTCACTACGCGTAAACTCCATGCACTACAAGGCCGCATCTAACTTCTGGTTCCAAGCACGCGACGCTTGCTTGAGGCCGCAGAACGACTTCTGTAGCTTACAAACCAGGTGCTCCTGGCCATCTATGACAAACCCCTCTTGGTGCTCCATGTAGATCTCCTCCTCCAAGTAACGATTCAAGAATGTCGTCTTGACATCCATGTGGTGAACCTCGAAGTCCTCAGTTGCTACATAAGAGAGAAGCGTCTGCAGAGAGGCAAACTTTGCAACAGGGGCAAAAGTTTCGGTGTAGTCGATGCCCTCCTGTTGCGAGTAGCCCTTGGCGACCAACCTCACCTTGTACTTTTCCTAGTTACCGTCTGCTCTCCGCTTCTTCTTCAACACCCACTTGCACTTGATCACCTTACGTCCAGGTGGACGCTCAGTCAGCTCCCACGTGCCGTTGTCCAGCTGCGAGTGTATCTCCTACTGCATGGCTTGCGCCCAATCTGCTGCATCCGGTGCAGCCAAGGCCTCTTTGTATGACGTTCGCTCATCTGAATCTGGTGCAACTGCAACGTTCATGTGTTCTGGTTTCTGCAGCATCCAGAAATGGCCGCGCTCACCAGGCTTGTAATGCACCCTAAGAGGGTACCTACGACCTGGTGCTGGAGCATTAACGTGCGGCTGGCGCGGTGCTGCTGGCACAACTGCTGCTGCTGGTAGTGCTCCATCTCCCTCCTCTGTTTCTGGCGATGAGACTGTTATATCTGTTGCATCAGACATGAGAGAGTAGAGTGATTCTCCCACTGTGAAGTAGAGGAAGGATCGGGAGAGACTGGGTCAGGAAGGATTTCTGCTCCCACTGTCTCGTCAGCAGCTGGTTCTGCTGCCTCTTCACACACGACGTTGGTGCGGATGACGTTGCTCTCGTTGAAGACGACATCCCTGGAGATGATGACGTGGCATACATCCATCTCGTAGAGGCGATATGCCTTGCTTGCCACGTCGTAGCCAGTCTTCAGCATGTGCGCGCTCTTTGCATCCCACTTTTGCCGCTTCTCCTTTGGCACGTGCATGTGCGCCAAGCTGCCAAACGTGCGAAGACGACCCACGCTCGGCTTCTTCCTTAACCACGCCTTGTACGGCGTCATCTGCTCCAAGGCCTTGGTTGGACTGCGGTTCTTGATGTACACCGCAGTGCTTACTCCTTCCGTCTAAAAGTCGTAGGTGAGCCGAGCCGCGTGCAACATGGAGGGCGCCGACTCAACGATGGTGCGGTTAGAGCGTTCTGCTATGCCGTTTTGCTGCGGCGAGTATGGCGCGGTGCGCTGCGTATTGATGCCTGCTGCTGCGAGGTAGTCCTGGAACTCCTTGCTCAGGTACTCTCCACCGCGGTCGCTACGGAGGGCCTTGATTTTCTTGCCAGTCTAGTTCTCCATCATGGCCTTGAACTCCTTCAGCCTGTCAAAGCACTCGTCCTTGGATGAAAGGAAGTACACAACAGTGTAACGGCTGAAATCATGAATGAAGGTGAGAAAACACCTAGAGCCTCCAAAGCTCTGGGTCTGCATCGAGCCACACAAGTCTGTGTGGATTAGCTCCAGCACCTCCTTTGTGCGCTCCCGTGCTCCAGAGAACGCCTCCCGGTGTTGCTTCCCCTCCAAACAGGCGATGCACAGCTACTGCTCAAAGTTAGAGATGGTAGGCAGGTCACGCACCATCTGCTTTGCTTGAAGCTGCTGCAAGGCGCGCATGCCGATGTGGCCTTGGCGCGCATGTCAGATCTCGCCATCTGTCGCGTGCACCACTACTGCAAGATTCTGCTCACGTGAGATCTTGGTCGCCTCTTGCAGGCGGTACATGTCGCCCTCCTCCACCGACCTGGCCAACTCCTCTCCTGTATCCTTATGGAGGATGTAGCCATAGTCATTATCGAAGACGACGCGCAGTCCTGTGTTTGCAAGAGAGGAGACTGAGAGGAGGTTGAATGCAGCATCAGGTTCATACAGGACGCCATGGAAAACTCCCACTTCAATGCCACGCAGGGTCTCCAACCACATGTCCACAATCCCAATCTCCTCAGCATATACCACCCAATCATCCCCCAAAGCAATCGGACGAGGAGGAATGGAGAGCAGCTGCATAAACCACTCCTTGTGGTACGTCAGACTCTTGGTACACCCTGAGTCCTTTTACCACTCCAGATCCGCCTTTTCCTTCTGCGACATGTCAGACTTTGCCATGAAGAGGCGGTCGCGCACCTCCTCGGCGACGTTCATGTTGCCAAAATGGCGCACGCTAGTCTGGTTTTGCTGCTGCTGCTTCTGCTGACGTTGCTGTGACTACTGTTATTTGCTGTGGAGATTACTGCTTTTGCTACTACTGCTACTGTTGCTCCTTCTGGTCCCTCTTGAACTTGAAGTACTCTTTCTTGTAGTGCCCCTCTTTGTGGCAATAGTGGAACTTGCCCTTCTTCTTGCCTCTTTGCTGCCCGGACTGCTGCTGTTGCTAGTTGCATGAGGCCATGGCCATGAAAGCTGCTTCACTACTACTGCTGCCGCCATTACACTTTGCTATATTGCGACGCAGTTCTACCTGCACCAAGTGCGTGCAGATGAAGTCGAGGTCGAGAGTCGGCTGGCACTCCAACGTCTCTCGCACCGGATCATGACTCGTTGGGAGTCCCCCCAGCAAGAGGAGGACAAAGCGCGTGCCTTCCACAGGGTTGCCGGCCGCTTTCAGCTGTTTTGCCAGCTCCTTTGTCCTGTCCAAGTACGCCTCCATCCCTTCGCCATCCTGCATTTTCAAAACCATCATCTTCTCCTCCAAAGGCATGAGGAATGCAGGATCCTTGCTCTCATACTTCTTCCACAAAGTGTCCCACCCCTCTTTTGCAGTAGCCTTGTCACTCACGTACTGAAGATGCGGGTTGGAGATGGTGCTGACAAGCAGCTTGTAGGCCTGCTTGTCCTTCTTCTTCCACTCCTCATATGCCGATGCTGCAATTGTAGACAAACTTGCATCTGCTGCACCTTTCTGCGGCGTCTTCCCCACCACCACCTCTGCTGCGGTGATGCCTTTTGCCTGTGGAGGCAGAGCGCGCTCGTCGCCGCTCACCACCTCCCACAAGCCCCTCTCCTCCAAAAGGAGGCGGGAACGGATCATCCAAAACGTGAAATTGGCGTGTCCTTCCAGCCTCTCCAAGGGCTGGGCTGCTGTTACCACGCCTGCTCCTGCCATATTGAGCCTTGGTGATACTGAGCGCTGCCCTTGAGTGGCTGCGCTACCCCTACTTCTACAGTAGGTTCAGCCAGAAATCTATCTGACAGAAAATGAACTGTGGAGGCTAGCAGACAGGGAATTTTGAAAAACTGAGCCCACCACTGGAAAATTCAGCTCAAAACCTTTCAGATTGACCCATAAAACAGGGTCATCAATAGGGAAGTTTTAAAGATATGCCCTCTTGAAAACAGGGCATGCTTCTGCTCCTACTCCAACCCAGACCAGCCAGCTTGTAAATGGCTTTTCTCCCAAACAAATCGATGTAATGCAAATAGTTTAGCACGAATGGAAATCTTAGGAAAAATAGTACAATTCGCATGTGCCACTTTTAAAAGTTGACAAAGAAACGAGAGAGTCATGGTCATCACAAGGCGACAGTCTTACTCATCAAGAAGAGTGTAGCCCCGGCCGACCACGTTTTGAGCATAACTCTCAATCTGACCGTTAGATCTTTTTAATTTTTGGGCTCATTGGAAAGCTTGTCTCTTCAACTTGAAGATCTCGTGGTCGATTGTCAAATCTAGTGAAGGTTTCATCCCAACCCGTCACTCTCAAAGTGACGGCCTGTACTGGGTGAAAGTGGCAGAACTTGGCTCTGATACCAAATGTTTGATCTGGAGGAGAGAGGGAGCCTTGGAGCAACGAGGATGTGGGACTGGAAGGCCATCACTTATGCTGAAGAATGGTTGTTGAATCACTCAAAATGACGGAGTACATATAGAGCTAGAGCTTGCGCAAGTCAGCCCTCTCACAAGCCACACCACTTAGCCATGGAGGCTAAGGCTCACACACTAGAGTCCATAATCTCACACAAGGGAGGAAATCAGCCTAGCAATCAGGCTGACCACTCACACACGACCTAGAGATCTAGA
>SZWC01002671.1:100131-113089 GCA_023375785.1 Penium margaritaceum
AGAAGCAGCAGCAGAAGCAGGGGTAGCGCCGCCATCCAAGGGCAGCGCTGAGCATCACCAAGGCTCAAAATGGCAGCAGCTAGCGTTGTGACAGCAGCCCAGCCTTTGGAGAGGCTGGAGGGACGTGCCAACTTCACGTTTTGGAAGATCCGTACCCGCCTCCTTTAGGAGGAGAGGGGCTTGTGGGAGGTGGTGAGCGGCGACGAGCCGGCTCCAGTTCCACAGGCGAAAGGCATCAGCGCACCGCAGGTGGTGGCGGGGAAGACGCCGCAAAAGGGTGCAGCTGATGCGGGTTATTCTGCAGCTGTACCAGCGACGTACGAGGAGTGGAAGAAGAAGGACAGGCAGGCCTACAAGTTGCTTGTTAACACCATCTCCAACCCGCATCTTCAGTACGTGAGTGACAAGGCTACTGCAAAGGAGGGGTGGGACACGTTGTGCAAGAAGTATGAGAGCAAGGATCCTGCATTCCTCATGCTTTTGGAGGAAAAGATGATGGCGCTGAAAATGCAGGGTGGTGAAGGGATGGAGGCGTATCTGGACAAGGCAAAGGAGCTGGTGAAGCAGCTGAGAGCGGCCGGCAATCCTGTGGAAGAGACGCGCTTCATCCTCCTCTTGCTAAGGGGACTCCCAACCAGCTACGACACGGTACGAGAGACGCTGCAGTGCCAGCCAACTCTCGACCTCGACTTCATCTGCACATACCTGGTGCAGGTGGAATTGCGTCGCAATGCGGCAAAGCGCAATGGCGGCAGCAGCAGTGAAGCAGCTTTCATGGCCATGGGCTCACGCAACCAGTAGCAGCAGCAGTCCGGGTAGCAGAGAGGCAAGAAGAAGGGCAAGTGCCACTATTGCCAGAAAGAGGGGCACTACAAGAAAGAGTGCTTTAAGTTCAAGAGGGACCAGAAAGAGCAGCAGCAGCAGCAGCAGCAGCAAAAGCAGCAATCTCCACAGTAACAGCAGCAGCAGTCACTGCAACGCCAGCAGCAGCAGCACCAGCAGAACCAGACTAGCGTGCGCCATTTTGGCAACATGAACGTCGCCAAGGAGGTGCGCGACTGCCTCTTCATGGCGAAGTCTGACATGTCGCAGAAGGAAAAGGCGGATCTGGCGTGGTACAAGGACTCGGGGTGTACCAAGAGTCTGACGCACAACAAGGAGTCGTTCACACAGCTGCTCTCCATTCCTCCTCGGCCGATTGCTTTGGGTGATGATCAGGTGGTGTATGCTGAGGGGATTGGGATTGTGGAGATGTGGTTGGAGACCCCGCGTGGCATTGAAGTGGGAGTTTTCCATGGCGTGCTGTATGTGCCTGATGCTGCGTTCAACCTTCTCTCAGTGTCCTCTCTCACCAACACAGGACTTCGCGTTGTCTTTGATGATGACTATGGCTACATCCTCAACAAGGAAACAGGAGAGGAGTTGGCCAAGTCGGTGAAGGAGGGCGACATGTACCGCCTGCTGGGGGCGACCAAGATCCCAAGTGAGCAAAGTCTTGCAGCAGTGGTGCAGGCGACAGATGGTGAGATCTGGCATGCGCGCTACGGCCACATCGGCATGCGCGCCTTGCAGCAGCTTCAAGCAAAGCAGATGGTGCGTGACCTGCCTACCATCTCTAACTTTGAGCAGCAGTTATGTATCGGATGTTTGGAGGGGAAGCAACACCGCGAGGCGTTCTCTGGAGTAGGGGAGCGTGCAAAAGAGGTGTTGGAGCTGGTCCACACGGACTTGTGCGGACCGATGCAGACCCAGAGCTTTGGAGGCTCCAGGTGTTTTCTCGCCTTCATTGATGATTTCAGCCGTTACACTGCTGTGTACTTCCTTTCCTCCAAGGAACAGTGCTTTGACAGGTTCAAGGAGTTCAAGGCCATGTTGGAGAACCAATCAGGCAAGAAGATCAAGGCGTTGCGCAGCGACAGCGGTGGAGAGTTCCTGAGCAAGGAATTCCAAGATTACCTCGCAGCAGCTGGCATCAAGGCGCAACGTACCGTGCCATACTCGCCGCAGCAGAACGGTATAGCAGAACGCGTCAATCGTACCATTGTGGAGTCGGCGCGCTCCATGCTACACGCGGCCCGGCTGACCTGCGACTTCTGGGCTGAAGCCGTGAGCACTGCGGTCTACATCAAGAACCGCAGTCCAACCAAGGCCCCGGAGCAGATGACGCCGTACGAGGCGTGGTTCGGCAAGAAGCCGAGCGTGGGTCATCTTCGCGCGTTTCGCAGCTTTGCGCACATGTACGTGCCAAAAGAGAAGCGGCAAAAGTGGGACGCAAAGAGTGCGCAGGTGCTGATGATTGGCTACGACGTGGCAAGCAAGGCGTATTGCGTCTACGAGAGGGATACAGACCACGTCATCATCTCCAGGGATGTCGTCTTCAATGAGAGCAACGTCATCGGCACCAACATCGTGTGTGAAGTGGCAGCAGAACCAGCAGCTGACGAGACGGTTGGAGCAGAAATTCTTCCTGACCCAGTTTCTCCCGATCCTTCCTCTACTGTGACAGTGGGAGAATCATTCTACTCTCCCATGTCTGATGTTGCAGATACAGCAACCTCATCGGCAGAAGCAGAGAAGGAAGATGTAGCACCACCAGCAGGAGCAGTTGTGCCAGCAGCACCGCGCCAGCCACCCGCTAACGCTCCAGCACCAGGTCACAGGTACCCTCTTAGGGTGCGTTACAAGCCTGGTGAGCGCGGCCATTTCTGGATGCTGCAGAAACCAGAACAGATGAACGTCGTAGTTGCAGCAGATTCAGATGAGCCAACGTCATACAAGGAGGCCATGGCTGCACCGGATGCAGCAGATTGGGCGCAAGTCATGCAGCAGGAGATATAGTCGCAGCTGGAGAACGGCACGTGGGAGCTGACTGAACGTCCACCAGNGACCACTAGGAGTGTGCCATGAGAGCATTCTCTAGCTCTCTAGGTCGTGTGTGAGTGGTCAGCCTGATTGCTAGGCTGATTTCCTCCCTTGTGTGAGATTATGGACTCTAGTGTGTGAGCCTTAGCCTCCATGGCTAAGTGGTGTGGCTTGTGAGAGGGCTGACTTGCCCAAGCTCTAGCTCTATATGTACTCCACCATTTTGAGTGATTGAACAACCATTCTTCAGCACAAGTGATGCCCTTCCAATCACACATGCTCGCTCCTCCAAGGCTCCCTCTCTCCTCAAGTTCCAACAACAAGCCTGGTGAGCGCGGCCATTTCTGGATGCTACAGAAACCAGAACAGATGAACGTCGCAGTTGCAGCATATTCAGATGAGCCAACGTCATACAAGGAGGCCATGGCTACACCGGATGCAGCAGATTGGGCGCAAGCCGTGCAGCAGGAGATACAGTCACAACAGGAGAACGGCACGTGGGAGCTGACTGAACCTCCACCAGAACGTAAGGTGATCAAGTGCAAGTGGGTCTTTAAGAAGAAGCGGGGAGCAGATGGTAACCTGGAAAAGTACAAGGCGAGGCTGGTCGCCAAGGGGTACTCGCAGCAGGAGGGCATCGACTACACAGAAACTTTTGCCCCTGTTGCAAAGTTTGCCTCTGTGCGCACGCTCCTCTCTTATGCAGCAGCTGAGGACTTCGAGGTTCACCACATGGATGTCAAGACGACATTCTTGAATGGTGACTTGGAGGAAGAGATCTACATGGAGCAGCCGGAGGGGTTCGTCATGGATGGCCAGGAGCATCTGGTCTGCAAGCTGCAGAAGTCGCTGTACGGCCTCAAGCAAGCGTCGCGTGCTTGGAACCAGAAGTTGGATGCGGCGTTGCAGAGCATGGGGTTTGAGCACAGCGAGTGTGACTACAGCGTGTATCGCTGGCAGCATGAGCATGAGATCCTCATCATCATTGTCTATGTGGATGACATGCTCCTCCTTTCCAACAGCATGTCTGCACTGCAGGAGTTCAAGGAAGCCATGCAGGAGCGCTTCCAAATGTCTGATCTCGGGGAAGCATCATACTTCCTCGGTATCCAGATCACGCGTGACCGCAAGTCACGTTCTCTCTCGCTGCAGCAGAGTCGCTACATCAAGGATGCTTTGCAGCGGTTCGACATGGCAGAGGCAAAACCCATCGGCACGCCACTGGAAACGTGGCAGTACCTCGTGAGCTTTAATGGAGAAGCAAATGCAGCTGAGCGGCAGAAGTACCAGAGCGCTTTCGGTAGTCTCATGTACCTGATGGTGGCAGCCAGGCCAGACCTCGCACAGGCTGTGAGTGCTGTGAGCCAGCACATGGCATATCCCGGACCGGAGCACCTGAAGGCAGTGAAGTGGATCTTCCGCTACCTTGCTGGAACCATCAACATCGGCATCACCTACAACGGCAATGACAACAGCATCATCGGCTACACAGACGCAGATTGGGCGTCAAACCCTGAGGACCGCAAGTCCATCTCTGGACATGTATTCCTCATGAATGGTGGGGCCATCAGTTGGTGCAGCAAGCGGCAGGTGGTCGTGGCCACCTCGAGTACAAAAGCTGAGTACGTATCTCTCAGCTTTGGAGCCAAGGAAGCAGTTTGGCTCCAACGTCTCATGGCAGAGATGAGTGGGAGTGCAGCAGTTCCAGTTCCTGTGCGCGTCGACAACCAGAGCGCAATCGCACTCGCCAAGAACCCTGAGCACCATGCACGCACCAAGCACATTGACATCGCATATCATTTCATCAGGCACATGGTGCAGGAGGGTGCTATCAAGCTGGAGTTTACTCCAACCAGCAAGCAGGTCGCTGATTTCTGCACCAAGCCAGTGACCTGTGAGAAGCAGTAGTTTTGCATGAAGGCATGTGGACTCAGCCCACTCTGACTGCGGCAAAGTGGGAGATTATTGGGAAAGGAGCCATCTGGCTCAGTTTCAGGTCCACAAGAGCAAGTTCCAAGAATGTACCAGATGCCTGCTCCGATCGCCGATCCAACATCACCATTGGAAAGATGAGGTGGCAAAATGTCTACGACTCAAGTTTGAGACCGATCCAACGGTCGGATTGGGAGATATGAATTTTCAAAGTTTCAGGGGTCATGGACCGTCGATGTCTGGGTGGGCATGGGTGATGGCTCCATGCCTTAGCCTGAGAAAAGAAAAAGACAAGAGGTCCAGGATCAAGACCTGATGGGAGAAATATCCAAAAAGGTCCTTGGTCTTAGGATTGCCTTGTCAGAGTGTGCTGACTAGGATAAAGGTACCTCTCCTTACTTTTTAGGTGAGGTGAGATCCTTGGGTGCTAGCCATGGACACATGGCGATTCTCCATGGGTTTGTGGGTTATGTGACCACTAGGAGTGTGCCATGAGAGCATTCTCTAGCTCTCTAGGTCGTGTGTGAGTGGTCAGCCTGATTGCTAGGCTGATTTCCTCCCTCGTGTAAGATTAGGGACTCTAGTGTGTGAGCCTTAGCCTCCATGGCTAAGGGGTGTGGCTTGTGAGAGGGCTGACTTGCCCAAGCTCTAGCTCTATATGTACTCCATCATTTTGAGTGATTGAACAACCATTCTTCAGCACAAGTGATGCCCTTCCAATCACACATGCTTGCTGCTCCAAGGCTCCCTCTCTCCTCAAGTTCCATCAGCCTCTGTGCGCACGCTCCTCACTTATGCAGGAGCTGAGGACTTCGAGGTTCACCAGATGGATGTCAAGATGGCATTCTTGAATGGTGACATGGGGGAGGAGATCTACATGGAGTTGCCGGAAGGGTTCGTCATGGATGGCCAGGAGCACCTGGTTTGCAAGTTGCTGAAGTCGCTATACGGCCTCAAGCAAGCGTTGCGTGCTTGGAACCAGAAGTTGGATGCGCCGTTGCAGTGCATGGGATTCAAACGCAGTGAGTGTGACTACAGCGTCTTTCGCTGGCAGCATGGTCATCAGGTGCTGATCATCATCCTCTATGTGGATGACATTCTCCTCCTTTCCAACAGCATGTGTGCACTAGAGGAGTTCAAGGAGGCCATGTAGGAGCGCTTCCAGATGTCTGATCTCGGGGAGGCATCATACTTCCTCGGTATCAAGATAAAGCGTGACCGTAGATCACGCTCTCATTCACTGCAGTAGAGCCATTATATCAAGGATATCTTGTAGCAGTTTGGCATGGCAGAGGCAAAACCCATCGGCACGCCGGTGGAGACGCGACAGTACCTTGTGAGCTTCAATGGAGAAGCAAATCCAACTCAGCGCCAAAAGTACCAGAGCGGCATCGGGAGTCTCATGTACCTGATGGTGGTAAATAGGCCGGACCTCGCATAGGTTGTTAGCGTTGTGAGCTAGCACATGGAAAACCCCGGACCTGAGCACCAGTAGGCAGTGAAGCGGATCTTCCGCTACCTTGCTGGAACCATCAACATTGGCATCATCTACAACGGCAACGACAACAGCATCATCGGTTAAATACATGCAGATTGGGCTTCAAACCCTAAGGACCGTAGGTCCATCTCTGGACATGTGTTACTCATGAATGGTGGGGCCATCTGCTGGTGCAGCAAGCGGCACGTAGTCATGGCCACCTCAAGTACGGAAGCTGGGTACGTCTCTCTCAGCTTTGGAGCCAAGGAAGCAGTTTGGCTTCACCGTCTCGTGGTAGAGATGAGTGGGAGTGCAATAGTTCTAGTTCCTGTGCGTGTCGACAACTAGAGCGCAATCGCACTCGCCAAGAATCCTGAGCAGCATGCACGCACCAAGCACATTGACATCGCATATCATTTCATCAGGCACATGGTACAGGAGGGTGCTATCAAGCTGGAGTTTACTCCAATCAGCAAGCAGGTCGCTGATTTCTGCACCAAGCCGGTGACCTGTGAGAAGCAGCAGTTCTGCATGAAGGCATGTGGACTTAGCCCACTCTGACTACGGCAAAGTGGGAGATTGTTGGAAAAGGAGCCATTCGACTCAGTTTCATGTCCACAGGACGAAGTTCCAGGAAAGTAGCAGATGTCTGCTTCGATCATCGATCCAACTTCTACATTGGAAACATCAGGTGGCAAAAAATCTATGGTCCAAGTGAGAGGCCGATCCAGCGGTCGGATTGGGAAATATGAGTTTTCGTAGTTTCTGTGGTTATGGACCGCTGATATCCGGGTGACCATGGGCGATGGCTCCATGCCTTAGCCTAAGAAAAGAAAAAGGCAAGAGATCCAGGGCTAATACCTGATGGGAGAAATATCCAAAAAGGTCCTAGATTCTTGGGTTGCCTTGTGAGAGTGTGCTGACAAGGAAAAAGGTACCTCTCCTTACTTTTTAGGTGAGGTGAGATCCTTGTGTGCTAGCTGTGGACACATGGCGACTCTCCATGAGATTGTGGGTAATGTAACCACTAGGAGTGTGCCATGAGAGCATTTCCTAGCTCTCTGGATCGTGTGTGAGTGGTCATCCTGATTGCTAGGCTGATTTCCTCCTTTGTGTGAGATTATGGACTCGAGAGTGTGAACCTTAGCCTCCATGGCGAAGTGGTGTGGCTTGTGAGAGGGCTGACTTGCCCAAGTTCTAGCTCTATATGTACTCCATCATTTTGAGTGATTGAACAACCATTCTTCACCACAAGTGATGCCCTGCCAATCACACATGCTCGCTGCTCCAATGTTGGAACTTGAGGAGAGAGGGAGCCTTGGAGCAGCGAGCATGTGTGATTGGAAGGGCATCACTTGTGCTGAAGAATGGTTGTTCAATCACTCAAAATGATGGAGTACATATAGAGCTAGACCTTGGGCAAGTCAGTCCTCTCACAAGCCACACCACTTAGCCATGGAGGCTAAGGCTCACACACTAGAGTCCATAATCTCACACAAGGGAGGAAATCAGCCTAGCAATCAGGCTGACCACTCACACACGACCTAGAGAGCTAGAGAATGCTCTCATGGCACACTCCTAGTGGTCACATAACCCACAAACCCATGGAGAATCGCCATGTGTCCATGGCTAGCACACAAGGATCTCACCTCACCTAAAAAGGAAGGAGAGGTACCTTTATCCTAGTCAGCACACTCTGACAAGGCAATCCTAAGACCAAGGACCTTTTTGGATATTTCTCCCATCAGGTCTTGATCTTGGACCTCTTGCCTTTTTCTTTTCTCAGGCTAAGGCATGGAGCCATCACCCATGCCCACCCAGACATCGACGGTCCATGACCCCCGAAACTTCGAAAATTCATATCTCCCAATCCGACCGTTGGATCGGTCTCAAACTTGGGTCGTAGATATTTTGCCACCTGATCTTTTTAATGGAAAAGTCGGATTGGCAATCCGAGCAGGCATCTGGTACTTTCCTGGAACTTACTCTTTTGGACCTGAAATTGAGCCAGATGGCTCCTTTCCCAACAATCTCCCACTTTGCCGCAGTCAGAGTGGGCTGAGTCCACATGCCTTCATGCAGAAATGCTTCTTCTCACGGGTCACTGGCTTGGTGCAGAAATCAGTGACCTGCTTGCTGGTTGGAGTAAACTCGAGCTTGATAGCACCCTCCTGCACCATGTGCCTGATGAAATGATATGCAATGTCAATGTGCTTGGTGCGTGCATGGTGCTCAGGATTCTTGGCGAGTGCGATTGCGCTCTGGTTGTCGACGCGCACAGGAACTAGAACTGCTGCACTCCCACTCATCTCTGCCATGAGACGTTGGAGCCAAGCTGCTTCCTTGGCTCCAAAGCTGAGAGATACGTACTCAGCTTCTGTACTCGAGGTGGCCACGACCACTTGCCGCTTGCTGCACCAACTGATGGCCCCACCATTCATAAGGAACACATGTCCAGGGATGGACTTGTGGTCCTCAGGGTTTGAAGCCCAATCTGCGTCTGTGTAGCCGATGATGCTGTTGTCATTGCCGTTGTAGGTGATGCCGGTGTTGATGGTTCGAGCAAAGTAGGGGAAGATCCGCTTCACTGCCTTCTGGTGCTCCGGTCCGGGATTAGCCATGTGCTGGCTCACAGCGCTCACAGCCTGTGCGAGGTCCGGCCTGGTTGCCACCATCAAGTACATGAGACTGCCGACAGCGCTCTGGTACTTCTGCCGCTCAGCTGCATTTGCTTCTCCATTGAAGCTCACGAGGTACTGCCGCGTTTCCAGCGGCGTGCCGATGGGTTTTGCCTCTGCCATGTCGAACCGCTGCAAAACATCCTTGATGTAGCGGCCTTGCTGTAGCGAGAGAGAGCGTGACTTGCGGTCACGCATGATCTGGATACCGAGGAAGTATGATGCTTCCCCGAGATCAGACATCTGGAAGCGCTCCTGCATGGCTTCCTTGAACTCCTACAATGCAGACATGCTGTTGGAAAGGAGGAGCATGTCATCCACATAGACAATGATGATGAGGATCTCATGTTCATGCTGCCAGCGATACACACTGTAGTCACACTCGTTGCGCTCAAACCCCATACACTGCAATGCCGCATCCAACTTCTGGTTCCAAGCACGCGACGCTTGCTTGAGGCCGAACAGCGACTTCTGCAACTTGCAGACCAGGTGCTCCTGGCCATCCATGACGAACCCCTCCGGATGCTCCATGTAGATCTCTTCCTCCAAGTCACCATTCAAGAATGCCGTCTTGACATCCATGTGGTGAACCTCGAAGTCCTCAGCTGCTGCATAATAGAGAAGCGTGCGCACAGAGGCAAACTTTGCAACAGGGGCAAAAGTTTCAGTGTAGTCGATGCCCTCCTGCTGCGAGTAGCCCTTGGCGACCAGCCTCGCCTTGTACTTTTCCAGGTTACCATCTGCTCCCCGCTTCTTCTTAAAGACCCACTTGCACTTGATCACCCTACGTCCTGGTGGACGTTCAGTCAGCTCCCACGTGCTGTTCTCCAGCTGCGACTGTATCTCCTGCTGCACGGCTTGCGCCCAATCTGCTGCATCCGGTGCAGCCATGGCCTCCNTGCAACTGCGACGTTCATCTGTTCTGGTTTCTGCAGCATCCAGAAATGGCCGCGCTCACCAGGCTTGTAACGCACCCTAAGAGGGTACCTGCGACCTGGTGCTGGAGCATTAGCGGGTGGCTGGCGCGGTGCTGCTGGCACAACTGCTGCTGCTGGTGGTACTACATCTCCCTCCTCTGCTTCTGCTGATGAGGCTGTTGTATCTGCAACATCAGACATGGGAGAGTAGAGTGATTCTCCCACTGTCATAGTAGAGGAAGGATCTGGAGAAACTGGATCAGGAAGAATTTCTGCTCCAACCGTCTCGTCAGCTGCTGGTTCTGCTGCCTCTTCACACACGATGTTGGTGCCGATGACGTTGCTCTCGTTGAAGACGACATCCCTGGAGATGATGACGTGGCCTGTATCCCTCTCGTAGAGGCGATACGCTTTGCTTGCCACGTCGTAGCCAATCATCAGCATCTACGCACTCTTCGCGTCTCACTTTTGCCGCTTCTGTTTTGGCACGTGCATGTGCGCCAAGCTGCCAAACGCGCGAAGATGACCCACGCTCGGCTTCTTGCCAAACCACGCCTCGTACGGCGTCATCTGCTCCAGGGCCTCGGTTGGACTGCGGTTCTTGATGTAGACCGCAGTGCTCACGGCTTCAGCCCAGAAGTCGTAGGTCAGCCGGGCCGCGTGCAGCATGGAGCGCGCCGACTCCACAATGGTACGATTGGCGCGTTCTGCTACAACGTTCTGCTGCGGCGACTATGGCGCGGTACGTTGCGCCTTGACGCCAGCTGCTGCGAGGTAGTCTTGGAATTCCTTGCTCAGGTACTCTCCACCGCGGTTGCTGCGCAACGCCTTGATCTTCTTGCCAGATTGGTTCTCCACCATGGCCTTGAACACTTTGAACCTGTCAAAGCACTGGTCCTTGGAGGAAAGGAAGTACACAGCAGTGTAACGGCTGAAATCATCAATGAAGGTGAGAAAATACCTGGAGCCTCCAAAGCTGTGGGTCTGCATCGGTCCGCACAAGTCCGTGTGGACCAGCTCTAACACCTCTTTTGCACGCTCCCCTGCTCCAGAGAACGCCTCGCGGTGTTGCTTCCCCTCCAAACATCCGATGCATAACTGCTGCTCAAAGTTAGAGATGGTAGGCAGGTCACGCACCATCTGCTTTGCTTGAAGCTGCTGCAATGCGCGCATGCCGATGTGGCCGTAGCGCGCATGCCAAATCTCACCATCTGTCGCCTGCACCACTGCTGAAAGACTTTGCTCACGCGGGATCTTGGTCGCCCCCAGCAGGCGGTACATGTCGCCCTCCTTCACCGACTTGGCCAACTCCTCTCTTGTTTCCTTGTTGAGGATGTAGCCATAGTCATCATCGAAGAGAATGCGCAGTCTTGTGTTGGTGAGAGAGGACACTGAGAGAAGGTTGAACGCAGCATCAGGCACATACAGCACGCCATGGAAAACTCCCACTTCAATGCCACGGGGGGTCTCCACCCACATCTCCACAATCCCAATACCCTCAACATACACCACCCGATCATCACCCAAAGCAATCGGTCGAGGAGGAATGGAGAGCAGCTGTGTGAACCACTCCTTGTGGTGCGTCAGACTCTTGGTACACCCCGAGTCCTTGTACCATGCCAGATCCGCCTTTTCCTTCTGCGACCGCGCAGAGGCGGTCGCGCACCTCCTTGGCAACGTTCATGTTGCCAAAATGGCGCACGCTAGTCTGGTACTGCTGCTGCTGCTGCTGGTGGCGTTGCTGTGACTGCTGCTGCTGTTGCTATGGAGATTGCTGCTTGTGCTGCTGCTGCTGCTGATGCTGCTCTTTCTGGTCCCTCTTGAACTTGAAGCACTCTTTCTTGTAGTGCCCCTCTTTCTGGCAATAGTGGCACTTGCCGTTCTTCTTGCCTCTCTGCTGCCCGGACTGCTGCTGCTGCTGGTTGCGTGAGCCCATGGCCATGAAAGCTGCTTCACTGCTGCTACCGCCATTGCGCTTTGCCGCATTGCGACGCAATTCCACCTGCACCACGTGTGTGCAGATGAAGTGGAGGTCGAGAGTTGGGTGGCACTCCATCGTCTCTAGTACCGTGTCGTAGCTGGTTGGGAGTCCCCTCAGCAAGAGGAGGATGAAGCGCGTCTCTTCCACAGGATTGCCGGCCGCTCTCAGCTGCTTCGCCAGATCCTTTGTCCTGTCCAGATACGCCTCCATCCCTTCACCACCCTGCATTTTCAGCGCAATCATCTTTTCCGCCAAAAGCATAAGGAATGTAGGATCCTTGCTCTCATACTTCTTGCACAACATGTCCCACCCCTCCTTTGTAGTAGCCTTGTCACTCACGTACTGAAGATGCGGGTTGGAGATGGTGTTAACAAGCAACCTGTAGGCCTGTCTGTCCTTCTTCTTCCACTCCTCGTACGTCGCTGGTACAGCTGCAGAAGAGCCCGCATCAGCTGCACCCTTTTGCGGCGTCTTCCCAGCCACCACCTGCGCTGCGGTGATGCCTTTTGCCTGTGGAACTGGAGCCGGCTCGTCGCCGCTCACCACCTCCCACAAGCCCCTCTCCTCCAAAAGGAGGCGGGTACGGATCTTCCAAAACGTGAAGTTGGCACGTCCCTCCAGCCTCTCCAAAGGCTGGGCTGCTGTCAAAACGCTAGCTGCTGCCATTTTGAGCCTTGGTGATGCTCAGCGCTGCCCTTGGATGGCGGCGCTACCCCTGCTTCTGCTGCGGCTTCTGCCATAAATCTGTCTGACAGAAAATGGACTGTAGGTGCCAGCAGACTGGGAATTTCGAAAAACTGAGCCTACCACTGGAAACGTCAGCTCAAAACCTTTCAGATCGACCCATGAAACAGGGTCATCAACAGGGGATTTTGAAAGATATGCCCTCTTGAAAACAGGGTATGCTTCTGCTCCTACTCCAACTCAGACCAGCCAGTTTGTAAACGGTGTTTCTCCCGAACGAATCAATGGAATGCAAATATGTTTGCACCAATGGAAAGCTTAGGAAAAATACTACAATTCGCATGTGCTACTTTTTAAATTTGACAAAGAAATGAGAGAGTTATGGTCATCACAAGGCAACAGCCTTACTCATAGAGAAGAGTGTAGC
>SZWC01002671.1:127744-175593 GCA_023375785.1 Penium margaritaceum
GATTGAGGGTTATGTGACCACTAGGAGTGTGCCATGAGAGCATTTTCTAGCTCTCTAGGTCGTGTGTGAGTGGTCAGCCTGATTGTTAGGCTGATTTCCTCTCTTGTGTGAGATTATGGACTCAAGTGTGTGAGCCTTAGCCCCCATGGCTGAATGGTGTGGCTTGTGAGAGGGCTGACTTGCCAAAGCTCTAGCTCTATATGTACTCCATCATTTTTAGTGATTTAATAACCATTATTCAGCACAGGTCATGCCCTTCCAGTCCCACATGCTCGTTGCTCCAAGGATCCCTGTCTCCTCCAGATCCAATCTGAGCCAAGTTCTGCCACTTTCAGCCAGCACAGGCCTTCAGTTTGAGAGTGACAGGTTTGGGTGGATCCTTCATGCAATGTAATAATCAACAATCAAATGTTCAAGTTAAAAAAACAAGCTTTTGAACGAGACCAAGATTGCAAAGATCCAACTGTTGGATTGAAAGTTATGCTCAAAACGAGGTCGACCAGGGCTACACTCTTCTCTCTGAGTAAGACTGTCGCCATGTGATGACCATAACTCTCTTTTTCTTTGGCAAATTGAAAAAGTAGCACATACGAATTGAAGTATTTTTCCTAAGCTTTCCATTGATGCATAAATGTTTACATTCTATCCGTACGTTTGGGAGAAACGTCATTTACAAGCTAGCTGGTGTGAGCTGGAGTTGGAGCAGAAGCATATCCTATTTTCAAGAGGGCATATCTTTCAAAATCCTCTTTTGATGACCCTGTTTTATGCGTTGATCTGAAAGGTTTTGAGCTGAATTCCTCGTGATGGGCTTGATTTATCCAAATTCCCTGTCTGCTGGCCTCTATAGTCCAATTATCCGTCAGACCCATTTCTGGCAGAAACGGCAGCACAAGCAGAGGTAGCGCCGCCACTGAAGGACAGCGCTCAGCATCTCCAATGCTCAAAATGGCAGCATCAGGCGTGGTAACAGCAGCCCAGTCCATGGAGAGGCTGGAAGGACACGCCAACTTCACGTTTTGGAAGATGCGTACTCGCCTCTTGTTGGAGGAGAGGGGCTTGGGGGAGGTGGTGAACGGCGACGAGAACGCTCCACCCCACAGGCAAAAGGCATCACCGCAGGTGAGGTGGTGGCGGGGAAGACGTCGTACAAAGGTGCAGCAGATGCAAGTTCATATACAATTGCACCAGCGGCATATGAGGAGTGGAAGAAGAAGGATAGGCCTATAGGCTGCTTGTCAACACCATCTCCAACCCGCATCTTCAGTACATAAGTGGCAAGGCTTTTGCAAAAGAGGAGTGGGACACGTTGTGCAAGAAGTATGAGAGTAAGGATCCTTCATTTCTCATGCTTTTGGAGGAGAAGATGATGCCGTTGAAAATGCAGGGTGGCGAAGGGATGGAGGCGTACTTGGACAGGACAAAGGAGTTGACGAAGCAGCTGAAAGCGGATGGCAATCCTGTGGAAGACACGCTCTTTGTCCTCCTCTTACTGAGGGGACTCCCAACAAGTTGTGACACGGTGCGAGAGCTATTGGGGTGTCAGCCGACTCTCGACGTGGACTTCATCTGTACGCACCTGGTGTAGGTATAACTGCGTGGCAATTCAGCAAAGCTCAATGGCGGCACCAGCAACAGTGAAGCGGCTTTCATGGCAATGGGCTCACGCAACCAGGAGCAGCAGCAGTGTGGCCAGCAGAGAGGAAAGAAAAAGGGAAAGTGCCACTATTGCCAGAAAGAGGGGTACTACAAGAAAGAGTGCTTCAAGTTCAAGAGGGACCACAAGGAGAAACAACAGCAGCAAAAGCAGCAATCTCCACAGCAACAGTAGTAGCAGTCACAGCAACGTTAGCAGCAGCAACAGCAGCAGAACCAGACCGACATGCGTCATTTTGGAAACATGAACGTCGCCGAGGTGCGCGACCGCCTCTTCATGGCAAAGTCTGACATCTCGTAGAGAGAAAAGGCGGATCTGGCGTAGTACAAGGGTTGGGGGTGTACCAAGAGTCAGACGCACCACAAGGAGTAGATTACGTAGCTGCTCTACACTCCCCCCTGCACGATTGCTTTGGGTGATGATCAGGTGGTGTATGCTGAGGGGATTGGGATTATGGAGATATGGTTGGAGATCCCGCGTGGCATTGAAGTGGGAAAGTTCCATGGCGTGCTGTATGTGCCTGATGCTGCGTTCAACCTTCTCTAAGTATCCTCTCTCACCAACAGAGGACTGCGCGTCATCTTTGACGATGACTATGGCTACATCCTCGAAAAGGAAACAGGAGAGGAGTTGGCAAGGTCGGTGAGAGAAGGCGATATGTACCGCCTCCCAGGGGCGACAAAGATCCCGCGCGAGCAGAGCCTTGCAGCAGTGGTGCAGGTAACAGATGGCGGAATCTGGCATGCGCGCTACGGCCACATCGGCATGCGCACCTTACAACAACTTCAAACAGAACAGATGGTGCGTGACTTACCCACCATCTCTAACTTTGAGCAGCATTTGTGCATCGGGTGTTTGGAAGAGAAGCACCATCGCGAGGCGTTCTCTGGAGCAGGAGAGCGTGTGGAGGTACTCGAGCTAGTCCACACAGACTTGTGTGGCCCGATGCACACCGAGAGCTTTGGAGGCTCTGGGTATTTTCTCACCTTCATTGATGATTTCAGCTGTTACACTGCTGCGTACTTCCTTTCCTCCAAGGACTAGTGCTTTGACAGGTTCAAGGAGTTCAAGGCCATGGTGGAGAACCAGACAGGCAAGAAAATCAAGGCGTTGCATAGCAACCGCAGTGGAGAGTACCTGAGTAAGGAGTTTCAAGACTACCTCGCAACAGCAGGCATCAAGGTGCAGCGCACTGCGCCATACTCGCCGCAGCAGATAGGTATAGCAAAATGCGCTAACTGCACCATTGTTGAGCCAGCGCGCTCCATCCTACACGAGGCTCAGCTCACGTACGACTTTTCGGCCGAAGTAGTGAGCACTCCGGTGTACATCGAGAATTGCAGTCCAACTAAGGCCCTGGAGCAGATGACGCCATACGAGGCCTGGTTCGGTAAGAAGCCGAGCGTGGGTCATCTTCGCGCGTTTGGCAGCTTGGCGCACATGCACTTGCCAAATAAGAAGCGGCAAAAGAGGGACGTGAAGAGCGCGCAAATGTTGATGATTGGCTATGACGTGGCAAGCAAGGCGTATCGCCTCTACGAGAGGGATATAGGCCACGTCATCATCTCCAAGGATGTCGTCTTCAACAAGAGCAACGTCATCGGCACCTACATTATTTGTGAAGAGGTAGCAGAAACAGGAGCTGACAAGGCAGTGGGAGCAGATATCCTTCCTGACCCAGTCCTCCTAATGTTTCCTCCAGTGTGATAGTGGGAGAACCAGTCTACCCTCCCATGTCTGATGAAGCAAATACAGCGGCCTCATCGGCAGAAGGAGAGGAAGAAAATGCACCACCATCAGCAGAAGCAGTTGTGCCAGCAGCACCGCGTTAGCCGCCAGCTAACGCTCCAGCACCAGGTCGAAGGTACCCTCTAAGGGTCCGCTACAAGCCTGGTGAGCGTGGGCATTTCTGGATGCTCCAAAAACAAGACCAGATGAACGTCACAGTTGCAGCAGACTCTGATGAGCCGGCGTCGTAGAAGGAGGCCATGGCTACACCGGATACTGCAGATTGAGCGCAAGCTGTGCAGCAGGAAAACGGTACGTGGAAGCTGGCTGAGTGTCCACGTGGACGTAAGGTGATCAAGTGCAAGTGGGAGTTCAAGAAGCGGGGAGTAGATGGTAACGTGGAAAAGTACAAGGCAAGGCTGGTCGCCAAGGGCTACTTGTAAGAGGAAGGCATGGACTACACGGAAACTTTTGCTCCTGTTGCAAAGTTTACCTCTGTGCGTACACTCATTTCCTATACACTAGTGAGGAATTTAAGGTCCACCACATGGACGTCAAGACGGTGTTCCTGAACGTCGACATGGAGGAGGAGATTTGCATTGAGCAGCCAAAGGACTTCGTCATGGATAGCCAGGAGAACTTGGTTTGCAAGCTGCAAAAGTCGCTTTACGGCCTCAAGCAAGCGTCGCATGCTTGGAACTTGAAGTTGGATGCGGCGTTGCAGTGCATGGGATTTGAGCGTAGCGAGTGTGACTATAGCGTCTATTGCTGGCAGCATCAGCATGAGGTCCTTATCATCATCGTGTATGTGGATGACATGCTCCTCCTTTCCAACAGCATGTCTGCACTGCAGGAGTTCAAGGAAGCCATGCAGAAGTGCTTCCAGATGTCTTATCTTGGGGAGGCATCATACTTGGTATCCAGATCACGCGTGACCGCAAATCACACACTCTCTCTCGCTGCACCAGAGCCGGTACATCAAGGACGTTTTTGTTGGATCTGTAGGAGACAAGGAGTCTTGGAGCAGCGAGCATGTGGGACTGGAAGGGCATCACTTGTGCTGAAGAATGGTTGTTCAATCACTCAAAATGATGGAGTACATATAGAGCTAGAGCTTGAGCAGGTCAGCCCTCTCACAAGCCACACCACTTAGCCATGGAGGCTAAGGCTCACACACTAGAGTCCATAATCTCACACAAGAGAGGAAATCAGCCTAGCAATCAGGCTGATGACTCACACACGACCTAGAGAGCTAGACAATGCTCTCATGAAACACTCAAAGTGGTCACATCACCTACAATCTCATGGAGAATTGCCATGTGTCCATGGCTAGGAAACAAGGATCTCACCTCACCTAAAATGTAAGGAGAGGTACCTTTTTCCTAGTCAGCGCACTCTCACAAGGCAACCCAAGAATCTAGGACCTTTTTGGATATTTCTCCCATCAGATCTTGACCCCGGATCTCTTGCCTTTTTCTTTTCTCATGCTAAGGCTTGGAGCCATCGCCCATGGTCATCCCGATTTCAGCGATCGATGATCCCGAATACTTCGAAAATCCATATCTCCCAATCTAACAGTTGGATCGGCCTCAAACTTAGACCATAGGCGGTTTGCCACCTGATCTTTCCAATGGTGAAGTGGGATCCACGATCGGAGCATGCATCTGGTACTTTCCTGGAACTTGCTCATGTGGACCTGAAACTGAGCCGAATGGCTCGTTTTCCAACAATCTCCCACTTTGTCGTTGTCCGAGTGGGCTAAGTCCGCATGCCTTCATGCAGAACTGCTGCTTCTCACGAGTCACCGGCTTGGTGCACAAATCAGCGGCCTGCTTGCTGGTTCGTGTAAACTCCAACTTGATAGCACCATCCTGCACCATATGCCTGATGAAGTGATATGCGATGTAAATGTGCTTGGTGCGTGCATGGTGCTCAGGATTCTTCGCGAGTACGATTGCGCTTTGGTTGTCGACGCGCACAGGAACATGAACTGCTGCACTCCCACTCATCTCTACCATGAGACGCTGAAGCCAAATTACTTTCTTGGCTCCACAACTGAGAGAGACGTACTCAGTTTCTGTGCTCGAGGTGGCCACGACCACCTGCCGATTGCTGCACCAGCTGATGGCACCTCCATTCATGAGAAACACATGTGCAGAGATGGACTTGCGAGTCTCAGGATTTGAAGCCCAATATGCTTCCGTGTAGCCGATGATACTGTTGTCGTTGCGTTTATAGGTGATGCCGACGTTGATGGTTCCAGCAAGGTAGCGGAAGATCCGCTTCACTGCCTTCTGGTGCTCTGGTCCGGGATTAGCCATGTGCTGGATCATAGCGCTCATAGCTTGTGCAAGGTCCGGCCTGGTTGCCAGCATCAGTTACATGAGGGTGGCGATGGCACTCTGGTACTTCTGACGCTCAGCGTATCTACTTCTCCACTAAAGCTCACAAGGTACTGTCGCGTCTCGAGCGGCGTGCCGATGGGTTTGGCCTCTGCCATGCCGAACCGGTGTAGGATGTTCTTCATGTAGTGACTCTACGGTAGCGTGAGAGAGCGTGATTTCTAGTCACGCGTGATGTGGATAGCGAGGAAGTATGACGCCTCCCCGAGATCAAACATCTGGAAGCGATCCTCCATGGCCTCCTTGAACTCCTGCAGTATAGACATGCTGTTGGAAAGGAGGGGCATGTCATCTACATAGACAATGATGATGAGGATCTCATGCTCATATTGCCAGCAATACACGCTGTAGTCACACTCGCTGCGCTCAAACCCCATGCACTATAACACCGCATCCAACTTATGGTTCCAAGCACGCGACGCTTGCTTGAGGCTGTATAGCGACTTCTGCAGCTTGCAAACCAGGTGCTCCTGGCTATCCATGACGAACCCCTCTGGCTGCTCCATATAGATCTCCTCGACCACCTCACTATTCAAGAATACGATCTTCATATCCATGTGGTGAACATCAAAGTCCTCACCTGCTACATAAGAGAGGAGCATGTGTACAGAGGCAAATTTTACAATACGGCTAAAAGTTTTTGTGTAGTCGATGCCCTCCTGCTAGGAGTAGACCTTGGCGACAAGCCTCGCCTTGTACGTTTCTATGTTACCATCTGCTCCCCGCTTCTTCTTGAACACCCACTTGCACTTGATCACCTTACGTCCAAGTGGGCGCTCAGTGAGCTCCCACGTGCCGTTGTCCAGCTACGAATGTATCTCCTGCTGTACGGTTTCCGCCCAGTCTACTGCATCTGGTACAGCCATGGCCTCCTTATATGACGTTGGCTCATCTGAATCTGCTGCAACTGCGACGTTTATCTGTTTTGGTTTCTACAGCATCCAGAAATGGTTGCGCTCACCAGGCTTGTAACGCACCCTAAGAGGGTACCTTCGATCTGGTGCTGGAGCGCTAGCGGGCGGCTGGGGCGGTGCTGCAGGCACAACTACTACTGTTGGTGGTGCTACATCTCCCTCCATTGCTTATGGCGATGAGGCTGCTGTATGTGCTACATCAGACATGGGAGAGTAGAGTGATTCTCCCACTGTCACACTAGAGGAAGGATGGGGAGAGACAGGGTCAAGAAGAATTTCTGCTCCCACTGTCTTGTCAGCTGCTGGTTCTGCTGCCTCTTCAGAGACATTGTTGGTGCCAATAACATTGCTCTAATTGAAAACGGCATCCCTGGAGATGATGATGTGGCCTCTATCCCTCTCGTAGAGGGGATAGGCGTTACGTGCCACATCGTAGCCAATAATCAGCATCTGCGCACTCTTTGCATCCCACTTCTACTGTTTCTCCTTGGGCACATGCATGTCCGCCAGTCTGCCAAATGCTCGGAGATGACCCACGCTCAGTTTCTTGCCGAACCACACCTCGTACGGCGTCATCTGCTCCAGCGCCTTAGTTGGACTACGGTTCTTGATGTAGACCGCAGTGCTCACGGATTCAGCCAACAAGTCGTAGGTCTGCCAAGCCGCGCGCAACATGGTGCGCGCCAGGTTGACGATGGTGCGGTTGGCGCGTTCTGCTACGCCGTTCTGCTGCAAAGAGTATGGCGCGGTGCGCTGTGCCTTGATGCTAGCTACTCCGAGGTAGTCCTGGAATTCCTTTCTCAGGTACTCTCCACTGTGGTTGCTATGCAACGCTTTGATTTTCTTGGCAGTCTGGTTCTCCACCATGGCCTTGAACTCCTTGAACCTATCACAGCACTAGTCCTTGGAGGAAAGGAAATACAGTGCAGTGTAACGGCTGAAATCATCAATGAAGGTGAGAAAATACCTAGAGCCTCCAAAGCTTTTGGTCTGCATCGGGCCATACAAGTCTGTGTGTAACAGCTCCAGTACCTCCTTTGCATGATGTCCCGCTCCACAGAACGCCTCGCGATGCTGCTTCCCCTCCAAACAGCCAATGCACAAGTGCTGCTCAAAGTTAGAGATGGTAGGCAGGTCACACACCATCTGCTTTCCTTGAAGCTGTTGCAAGGCGCGCATGCCGATGTGGTCGTAGCGCGCATACCCGATCTCGCCATCTATCACCTGCACCACTGCTGCAAGACTCTGCTCACGTAGGATCTTGGTCACCCCGAGCAGGCGGTACATATTGCCGTCTTTCACCGACCTGGCCAACTCCTCTCCTGTTTCCTTGTGCAGGATGTAGCCATAGTCATCGTCAAAGACGACACACAGTCCTGTGTTGGTGAGAGAGAACACAGAGAGAAGGTTGAACGTAACATCAAGCACATACAGCACGCAATGGAACACTCCCATTTCAATGCCACGCGGGGTTACCAACCACATCTCTACAATCCTTATCTCCTCAGCATACACCACTCGATCATCACCCATAGCGATAGGACAAAGAGGGATGGATAGCTGCTGTGTAAACCACTCCTTGTGATGTGTGAGGCTCTTGGTACACCCTAAGTCCTTGTACCATGCGAAATCCGCCTTCTCCACCTCGGACATGTCAGACTTCGCCATGAAGAGACGGTCGCGCACCTCCTTGGCCACATTCACATTGCCAAAGTGGCGCAGACCAGCCTCGTTTTGTTGCTGCTGCTGCTGACGTTGCTGTGACTGCTGCTGCTGTTGTTTTTGCTACTGCAGCTGCAATGACTGCTGCTGTTGCTGCTCCTCCCTCTTGAGCTTGAAACACTCCTTTTTGTAGTGTCTCTCTTTCCGATGCTACTGCTCTTGGTTGCGTGAGCTCGTGGCCTCAAAACCTGTTTCACTACTGCCGCCGCCATTGCGCTTTGCTACATTGCGACGCAATTCTACCTGCTTGAGGTGTGTGTAGATGAAGTTGAGGTCGAGATTTTGCTAGTACTCCTGGGTCTCTCGCACCGTGTCGTAGCTGGTTGGGAGTCCCCACAGTAAGAGGCCTGTCCGTCCTTCTTCTTCCATTCCTCATACGCCGCTGGTATAACTGTAGAAGAACCCGCATCAGCTGCACCCTTTTGCGGCGTCTTCCCCGCCACCACCTGCGCTGCGGTGATGCCTTTAGCCTATGGAACTGGAGCCAGCTCGTCGCCGCTCACCACCTCCCACAAGCCCCTTTCTTCCGAAAAGAAGGCGGGTACAGATCTTCCAAAACGTGAAGTTGGTGCGTCCCTCCAGCCTCTCCAAAGGCTGGGCTGCTTTCACAACGCCAGCTGCTCCCATTTTGAGCTTTTGTTATGCTCAGCACTGCCCTTGGATGGCGGCACTACTCCTGCTTATGCTGCTGCTTATGCCAGAAATTGTTGGGAAAGGAGCCATCCGGCTCTGTTTCAGGTCCACATGAGCAAATTCTAGGAAACTACCAGATTCCTTCTCCAATCGTCAATCCAATTTCACCATTGGAAAGATCAGGTGACAAACTGTATACGCTCCAAGTTTGAGGCCGATCGAACGGTTGGATTGGGAGATATGAAGTATCGTAGTCTGTGGGGTCATCGACCGCCTGTATCCGGGTGACCATGGGCCATAGCTCCATGCCTTAGCCTGAGAAAAGAAAAAGACAAGAGATCCAGGGTCAAGACATGATGGGAGAAATATCCAAAAAGGTCCTAGATTCTTGGGTTGCCTTGTTAGAGTGTAATGACTAGGAAAAAGGTACCTCTCCTTACGTTTTAGGTGAGGTGAGATCCTTGTGTGCTAGCCATGGACACATGGCGATTCTCCATGAGATTGTGGGTTATGTGACCTCTAGGAGTGTACCATGAGAGCATCTTCTAGCTCTCTAGGTCGTGTGTGAGTGGTCAGCCTGATTCCTAGGCTGATTTCCTCCTTTGTGTGAGATTATGGACTATAGTGTGTGAGCCTTAGCCTCCATGGCTAAGTAGTGTGGCTTGTGAGAGGGCTGACCTACCCAAGCTCTAGCTCTATATGTACTCCATCATTTTGAGTGATTGAACAACCATTCTTCAGCACAAGTGATTCCCTTTCAATTCCACATACTCGCTGCTCCAAGGCTCCCCCTCTCGTCCAGATCCAAGAGAAATCTGTCTGACACAAAATGGACTGTAGATGCCAGCAGACTGGGAATTCGAAAACATGGAGCCCACCACTGGAAAAGTTGAGCTCAAAACCTTTCAGAGGAACGCATAAACAGGGTCATCAACAAGGGATTTTGAAAGATATACCCTCTTGAAAACTGGGTATGCTTCTGCTCCTACTCCAGCTCAGACCAACGAGCTTATAAACTGCGTTTTTCCCAAACAAATCAATGGAATGCAAATGTTTTTGCCTCAATGGAAAGCTTGGCAGAAATACTACAATTCGCATGTGGCACATTTTGAATTCGGCAAAGATACAAGAGAGGTATGGTCATCACAAGGCAACGGTCTTACTCATAGAGAAAGGTGTAGCCCTGGCCGACCTCGGTTTGAGCATAACTCTTAATCCGACAGTTGGGTCCTTGCGATGTTGGCTTCATTGCAAAGCTTCTCTTGCAAAAATGAAGATCCGGTGGTCGATCATCAAATTTGTTCAAGGTTTGATCTTAACCCGTCACTTTCAAAGTGACGGCTTGTGCAGGCTGAAACAGGCAGAACTTGGCTCTGATACCAAATATTGGATCTGGAGGAGACAAGGCGTCTTAGAGGAGCAAGCATGTGGGACTGAAAGGACATCACTTGTGCTGAACAATGGTTGTTGAATCACTCAAAATCATGGAGTACATATAGAGCTAGAGCTTGGGCAAGTCAGCCCTCTCACAAGCCACACGACATAGCCCAGGAGGTAAAGGCTCACACACTAGAGTCCATAATCTCACATAAGACAGGAAATCAGCCTAGGAATCGGAAAACCACTCACACACGACCTAGAGAGCTAGAAAATGCTCTCCTAGCACACTCATAGTGGTCACATAACCCCCAATCTCATGGAAAATCGCCATGTATCCATGGCTAGCACACAAGGATCTCACCTCACCTAAAAAGCAAGGAGAGGTACCTTTTTCCTAGTCAGCACACTTTGACAAAGCAACCCAGGAATCTAGGACCTTTTTGCATATTTCTCTCATCAGGTCTTGACCCTCGGTCTCTTGCCCTTTTCTTTTCTCAGGCTAAGGCATGGAGCCACCGCCCATGGTCACCCGCATATCGGCGGCCGTTGACCACGAATACTTCGAAAATTCATATCTCCCAATCCGACCGTTGGATCGGCCTCAAACGTGCACCGTATACATTTTTCCACCTGATCTTTCTAATAATGAAGTCAGATTGATGATCTGAGCAAACACCCGGTACTTTCCTGGAACTTACTCTTGTGGACCTGAAATTGAGCCGGATGGCTCCTTTTCCAACAGTTTTGCAGCGGTTCGGCATGGCAGAGGCAAAACCCATCGGAACGCCTCTAGAGACGCGGCAGTACCTCGTGAGCTTTAATAGAGAAGCAAATGTAGCTCAGCGACAGAAGTATGAGAACGCCGTTGGTAGCCTCATGTACCTGATGGTTGCAACCAGGCCGGACCTTGCACAGGCTGTTATCGCTGTGAGCCAACACATGGCCAATCCCGGACCTGAGTACCAGAAGGTAGTGAAGTGGATCTTCCGCTACCTTGCTGGAACCATCAACATTGGCATCACCTACAACGGCAACGACAACAGAACCATCAGTTATACAGATGCAGATTGGGCTTCAAACCCTGAGGATGGTAAGTCAATCCCTTGACATGTGTTCCTCATGAATGGTTGGGCCATTAGCTAGTGCAGCAAGCGGCAGGTGGTCGTGGCCACTTCAAGCACAGAAATTGAGTACGTCTCTCTCAGTTTTGGAGCCAAGGAAGTAGTTTGGCTTCAGCATCTCATGGCAGAGATGAGTGGGAGTCCAGCAATTTGAGTTCCTGTGCGCGTCGACATCCAGAGCGCAATCGCACTCGCCAAGAATCCTGAGCATATCATTCATCAGGGACATGGTGGAGGAGGGTGCTATCAAGCTGGAGTTTAGTCCAACCAGCAAGCAAGTTGTTGATTTTTGCACCAAGCCAGTGACCCGTGAGAAGCAACAATTGTGCATGAAGGCATGTGGACTCAACCCACTCGGACTGCGGCAAAGTGGGAGATTGTTGCAAAAGGAGCCATTTACCTGAGTTTCAGGTCCACAAGAGCAAGTTCCACAAAAGTACCAGATGTTTAGTCCGATTGTCGATCTGACTTCTTCATTCAAAAGATCAGGTGGAAAAATGTGTACGGTCCAAGTTTGAGGCCGATACAACGGTCGGATTGGGGGATATGAATTTTCAAAGTTTTGGGGATCATCGACCGCCTATATTTGGGCAATGGCTCCATGCCTTAGCCTGAGAAAAGAAAAAGGCAAGAGATCCAGTGTCAAAACCTGATGGGAGAAATATACAAAAAGGTCCTAGATTCTTCGGTTGCCTTGTCATAGTGTGCTGACTAGGAAAAAGGTACCTCTCCTTACTTTTTAGGTGAGGTGAGATCCTTGTGTGCTCGCAATGGACACATGACAATTCTCCATGGGATTGAGGGTTATGTGACCACTAGGAGTGTGCCATGAGAGCATTTTCTAGCTCTCTAGGTTGTGTGTGAGTGGTAAGCCTGATTGCTAGGCTGATTTCCTCTCTAGTGTGAGATTATGGACTCTAGTGTGAGAGCCTTAGCGTCCATGGCTAAGTGGCGTAGCTTGTGAGAGGACCGACTTGCCCAAGCTCTAGCTCTATATATACTCCATCATTTTGAGTGATTCAACAACCATTCTTCAGCACAGGTCATTCCCTTCCAGTCCCACATGCTCGCTGCTCCAAGGCTCCCTCTTTGCTCCAGTTCCAACACAAGATGATCATGTCACCCACCTACATTGCAACTAGTATGAAGCCTTGCTCATCCTCCCACACATAGATACTAGGGTCATTCTCGCACTGCGTGAAGGGGAGCCGAGTCAAGAAGCCGTCTGTCTCCTTGTACCACATCATTGGGGCCTATTTCAGCATGTAGAAACTACTTTGACCAGTTTGTAAACCTTGCCCTTTGGAGCTTTCACTCCCTCGAGCACTTCCATCAGCTCTTGTTTGTCTAGTTTTCCGTACTTTGGTACGGAAAGCGACCAAACTGGAGTCTCATTTGTCAAGTCTTCCGTAGATAGCGCATGATGCGTTTGGAGTCCAAGCTCTTTGCGACCAAAGCATTTGACATCCAAGGCATTCGATGTCGTTGTGCTTGGTCCGCGGGGAGATGAAATCATCCTGTGCCATTTTCATGGCACACTTATTGTCGATGCGGATCCATGTTGCCTCTGTTTGTGGCACTTTCATCTTGGCAAGCAAACTGCGTAGCTACTGTGTCTCCTTGCATGCTTTTGATAGAGCGATGTACTTTGCCTCAGCGGTAGAGAGGGAGACAGCCTTGCTATGTGCTTGCCCTAAAGACTACACCAGCATTCAAGAGGCAGACAAAGCTCGAGGTGGAATTTCTGTCATCGATTCTTCCTCCCGAGTTGGCGTCTTTGTACCACACCAGTCGTAGCGAGTGAGATCCTTCTTGGCCTCCAAACTGGAGTCCCATTTGTCGGGTCTTCCGTAGATAGCGCATGATGCGCTTGACTACTTGCTAGTGTTGTGGCCCAGGATTAGCCAAAAACTTGCTCATGTGTCCCACACCATTGCAAATGTCACAGCGTATTCCTACCATGGCATGCACGAGGCTGCCAGCAGCAGACTGGTAGGGAATGTTCTCCATCTCATGCCGTTCTGCTTCCGTGCTCGGGCTCATGGAGGAGGAGAGCTTGATGTCTGTTGTCATTGGTGTGTAGATGGGCTTGTAGTCCTCCATGTTGTAGCACTTGAGGACTTCCATGATGTACTTGGTCTCGTTCAGCTCGATGGTGCCTGTTGCTCGATTACAGTGGACGGCTATCCGGAGGTAGAACTCGAGTGGACCCATGTCCTTCAGCTTGAACCTATTGCTTAGATCTGTCTTCACCTTATTTAATAGCTCGACCGATGACGATCAGATCATCAAGTCATCCACGTATGGTGCAAACAGCATCAAGCCTTGCTCATCCTCCTGCACATACACACTAGGATCATTCTGGCAGTGCGTGAAGGTGAGCCCGGCCATGATGCCTTCCATCTCCTTGTACCCTATCCTATGGGCCTCTTTCAGCCCATAGAGTGTTTTGACGAGTTTGCAAACCTTGCACTAAAGAGCTTTCACTCTCTCGGGCACTTCCATCAACATTTCTTTGTCTAGTTTCCCGTAAAAGAAAGCTCTCTTGACGTCTATCTAGTGGACCTACATATCTTTTACAGTAACGATGCTTAATATGGATCTGATGGAGGCAAAGATGACGACAAGCGCGAAGGCCTCCTCGTATTCTGAGCCTGCACGCTGGTAAAACCCCTTCGCCACCACTCTTGCCTTGTACTTGTTGATAGTACCATTTTGCTTGATTTTGTTTCCGGAGTTCCCAGTTTGATCCCACCACGTGCGCATCTGGGTGCTTGTCCACCAAAATCCATCTTCCGTTCTCTTCAATGGATGTGAGTTCGCTATCCACTACCTCCTTCCATTTGGCGGCATCTAGCATGTTACGGTCAGAGGCTCTCCCTGAGCCAGGCATGACCAGCTGAGTCCGGTCCATTCCACACTCTCAGCATTGTACTTTGGCAGAGGTTTCTTTTGGCGCATACTACGCCAAAGTGTTGTTAGTGGTGCTTCAAGGAAGTGAAAGCTTCAGAAGGCAACGTTTGCAAATTGGTCAAAGCACTATACGGGCCGAAATAGGTCCCAAGGATGTGGTACAAGGAGATGGAAGGCTTCATGGTCGAGCTCACCTTCACATACTGCTGGAATGACCCTAGTGACTATGTGTGGGAGGATCAGTAAGGCTTGATGATGGTTGCACTGTACGTGGATGACCTGATAATGTGCTCGTCATCGGTCGAGCTGTTAACAAGCTAAAGATTGCTCTCAGTAGCAGGTTCAAGATGAAGGACATGGGTCCGCTCAAGTTCTACCTCGCGATAGCCATCCACCGCAGTCGAGCAACAGGCACCATCAAGATAACAAGACCAAGTACATCATGGAGGTCCTCAAATGCTACAACATGGAGGAGTGCAAGACTATTAGTACACCCATTACAATAGACATCAAGCTCTCCTCCTCCATCAGTTCCTATACGGAAGCGGAACGGAGCGAGATGGAGAACATTCCCAACCAGTCTACTGTTGACAACCTCATGTTTGCCATGGTAGGAACATGTCGTGACACTTGCTATGCTATGGGAAAAGTGAGCAGGTTTGTAGCCAATCCACGGCCACAGCACTGGCAAGCAGTCAAGCCCATCATGTGCTATCTACAGCACACTCGACACATGTGACACCAATTTGGAGGCCACAAAGGATCTGACCCGCTGCGGCTGGTTTTCTACACAGACGCCAACTCGGGAGGAAGAATCAATGACAAGAAGTCCACCTCGGGCTTTGTGTACCTCTTAAACGGTGGTACAGTCTCTTGGATAAGCAGAAAGCAAGACTGTGTCTCCCTCTCTACCGCTGAGGTAGAGAACATCGCTCTCTCGGAACCATGCAAGGAGACACAATGGCTACGCAGTTTGCATGTCGAGATGAAAATGCCACAAGGAGAGGCAACAAAGGTCCGCATCGACAACAAGAGCGCCATGAAAATGGCACAAGATGATGTCATCTCCCGGCACACCAAGCACATTGACATCAGGTACCACTACTCATGCGACCTGGTCGCAAAGGAGATCGTGGACCTGGAATAGGTGGAGACCATGAAAATGCTCGCAGATTGCATGACAAAGGTACTGGACAGAGAATTGCACTTTGTCGGTACTCGAGGCATCGATATGGTCAACGCAACGCACGAAGACTGAGGCCAAGACTACTGGAGAGAGAGGAGATCTCACGGCTAATGCACATAGGTGCAATGGAGAATTTGTTGACCTGATATGCTCCTTGTCCATGGCTGATATTTGGACAGGCATAGGACGGACTACACATGCATTGCTGCCTTGGAGTAAGTCCCCTAAGTCTGGTCCAGATAGACAAGGTATGCACTGCTCCTTTGGAGCAAGTCCCCTTCATCTAATGTGGATACTTTAGCCAGCAAACACTGCCTAGGACAACTCCTTGTGGCTCAGGCGTTCCAAGATTAGTCTCTGGAGCGAGAGGTCACTAGGTCAAATCCCAGCCCGGTGACTAATTTTCTTTGTGACCAAAAGGGGAACAATTAGGTTCTAAGAGACATCGTAGAACATTCGAAGGTCTATCCTGGAGGTTGGTGCCACTTGGCAGTCACTGGGAGCGCTACATAGGTAAGGGGGATGACGCAATCCAGATAGCTCCCATAGTGGCTCATCCAAGGAGCCACTGCGTGCCTAGGCTAGAGGCTGGCTCTAGGACACTAAGAACCTTTCAGTTACATGTCCGCACTACAGGAGTTCAAGGAGGCCATGCAGGAGCGCTTCCAAATGTCTGATCTCGGGGAGGCATCATACTTCTGTTCGAAAATGACCCATCTCGCTCAGAATCACAAGTCCACAAGAGCATATTCCAGGAAAGTACAAGATGCCTACTTGGATCGTCAATCCGACTTCACCATTAGAAAGATCAGGTGGCAAAATATCTACGGTCTAAGGTTCAGGTCCATAAAACGGTCACATTAGGAGATATGAATTTTCAAACTTTCCAGGGTCATCGACCGCTGATATCTGAGTGACCATAGGCGATGGCTCCATGCTTTAGCCTACGAAAAGAAAAACGCAAGAGGTTCAGGGTCAAGACTTGACATTAGAAACACTAAAAAAGGTCCTAGATTATTGGGTTGTGTTGTCAGAGTGTGCTTACTAGGAAAAAGGTACCTCTCCTTATCTTTCAGGTGAAGTGAGATCTTTGTGTGCTAGTCATGGACACATGGCAATTCTTCATGTGATTGTGAGTTATGTGACCACTGGGAGTGTGCCATAAGAGCATTTTCTGGCTCTCTGGGTCCTTTGTGAGTGGTCAGCCTGATTGCTAGGCTGATTTCCTCTCTTGTGTGAGGTTATGGACTATAGTGGATGAGCCTTAGCCTCCATGGCTAATGGGTATGGCTTGTCAGAAGGCTGACTTGCCTAAGCTCTAGCTCTATATGCACTCCATCATTTTGAGTGATTCATCAACCATTTTTCAGCACAAGTGATGCTCTTCCAGTCGAATGTGTCTGCTCCTCTAAGGCCTCCTCTCTCCCCCAGATCTAACACTTGGTATCAGGGCCAAGTTCTGCCACTTTCTGCCAGCATAGGCTGTCATTTTGAGAGTGATGGGTTGGTGTAAAACCTGCACCAAATTTGACAATCCACGACCAGATGTTCAAGGTAAAGATACAAGCTTTGGAACAAGCCCAAGATCCCAAAGATCCAACAAGGTCGGCCAAGGCTACACTCTTCTCTTTGGGCAAGATTGTCGCCTTGTGATGACCATAACTCCCTTGTTCGTCTATCAAATAAAAAAAGTAGCACATAAGAATTGAAGTATTTTCCTCAGATTTCCATTGGTGCAAAAATGTTTACATTCCATTTGTTTATTTGGGAGAAACCTCATTTACAAGCTGGCTAGTGTGAGTTGGAGTATGAGCAGCAGCATACCCTGTTTTCAAAAGGGCATATCTTTGAAAATTCTCTGTTGACCTTGTTTTATGGGTCCATCTAAAAGGTTTTCAGCTGAATTTTCCAGAGGAGGGGTTTTTTTCCAAATTTTTAGTCTGTAGGCCTCCATAGTCTATTTTTTTAAAGACAGATTTGTGGTAGAAGCATCAGCAAAAACCAGGGTAGCGCCGCTCCTCAAGGACAGCGGTGAGCGTCATCAAAGCTCAAAATGGCATCAAAATGCGTTGTAACAGCAGCCCAGCCCTTGGAGAGGCTTGAAGAATGCGCTAACTTCACGTTCCAGAAGATTTGTACCCGGCTCTTTTTGGAGGAGAGAGGCTTATGGTAGATTGTAAACGGTGACGAGCGTGCTCTGCCTCCACATGCAAAAGGCATCACTGTAGCAGGGGAAGTGGCGGGGATGCCACAAAAAGGTGCACTAGATACAAGTTTATGTACAATTATAGCGGTGGCATATGAGGAGTGTTAGAAGGACAGGTAGGCCTACAAGTTGCTTGTCAATACCATCCCCAATCTGCATCTTCAGTACATGAGTGACAAGGCTACTACACAAGAGGGCTGGGATATGTTATGCAAGAAGTATGAGAGCTGGGATATTGTATTCCTCATGCTATTGGAGGAGAAGAGGATGGCCTTGAAAATGCAGGGTGGCGAAGGGATGGAGGCGTACATGGAAAGGACAAAGGAGCTTGCGAAGTAGCTGAAAGCTACCAGGAACCCTGTGAAAGACACGCTTTGTCATCCTCTTGCGGAGGGGACTCCCAACGAGCTATGACAGAGTATGAGAGACGTTGGAGTCCTTGCTCACTCTTGACCTAGACTTCATCTACACGCACCTGGTGCAGGTATAACTGCGTCGCAATGCAGCAAAGCGCAATGGCAGCAACAGGAGCAATGAAGCAGCTTCCATGGCCATGGGCTCACGCAACCAACAGTAGTAGCAGTGCGGGCAGTGGAGAGGCAAGAAGAAGGGCAAGTGCCACAATTTCCAGAAAGAGGGGCACTACAAGGAGTACTTTAAATTCAAGAGGGACTACGAGGAGCAGCAACAGTAGCAAAAGCAGCGATCTCCAGAGCAATAACAATAGCTGTCATCGCAACAATAGCAGCAGCAACAGCGGTAGCAGCAGAACCAGACTGGCGTGCGCCATTTTGGCTACATGAACGTGGCCAAGGAGGTGCGCGAGGGCCTCTTCATGGCAAAGTCTGACATGTCGCAGAAGGGAAAGGGGGATCTGGCGTGGTAGAAGGACTCACTGTGTACAAAGAGTCTGACGTATCACAAGGAGTGGTTTACGCAGCTCCTCTCCATTCGCCCCCGACCGAGGCTTTGGGTGATGATCGGGTTGTGTATGCTGAGGGGATTCCGATTGTGGAGATGTGATTGGAGACCCCGCGTGGCATTGAAGTGGGAGTGTTCCATGACGAGCTGTTTGTGCCTAATGCTGCGTTCAATCGTGTCTCCGTGTCCTCTTTCACCAACACAGGACTGCGCGTCGTCTTTGACGACGACTATGGCTACATCCTTGACAAGGAAACAAGAGAGGAGTTGGCCACGTCAATGAAGGAAGGCAACATGTACCGCCTGTTCGAAGCAAATAAGATCCCGCGTGAGCAGAGTCTTGCAGCAGTAGTGTAGGCCACCGATGGAAAAATCTAGCATGCGCGCTACGGCCACATCGGCATGTGTGCCTTGCACCAACTTCAATCAAAGCAGATGGTACGTGACTTATCCACCATCTCTAACGTTGAGCACCAGTTGTGAATCAGCTGTTGGGAGGGGAAATAGCATCACGAGGCGTTCTGTAGAGCAAGGGAGCATGTGAAGGAGGTACTGGAGCTGGTCCAAAGAGATTTGTGTGGCCCGACGCAGACCCAGAACTTTAAAGGTTCTAGGTTTTTTCTCACGTTCATTGATGATTTCAGCCGTTACAGTGTTGTGCACTTCCTTTCCTCCAAGGAACAATGTGTTGAGAGCTTCAAGGAGTTCAAGGCCATGGTGGAGAACCAGATTGGCAAGAAAATCAAGGCGCTGTTTAGCGACCGCAGTGGAGAGTACATGAGGAAGGAGTTCCAGGACAACCTCACAGCAGCAAGCATCAAGGGACAGCGTACCGCACCATACTCGCTGTAGCAGAACAGCGTAGCAGAACGTGCCAGCCGTACCATAGTTGAGTCGGTGCGCTCCATGCTACGCGTGGCTCGGCTCACCTACGACCTTTGGGCTGAAGTAGTGAGCGATACGGTATACATGAAGAACTGCTGTCCAACCAAGACCCAAGAGTAGATGATGTCGTACGAGGTGTAGTTCGGCAAGAAGCCGAGCGTGGGTCATCTTTGCGCGTTTGGGAGCTTGGAGCAGATGCACGTGCCAAAGGAGAAGCGGCAAAAGTGGGACGCAAAGAGCGCACATAAGCTGAAGATGTAGGCGTATCGTCTCTACGAGAGGGACACTGGCCACGTGATCATCTCCAAGGTGTTGTTTTCAACGAAAGTAACGTCATCGGCACCAACAATATGTGCAACGAGACAGTAGAAAGAGCAGCTGACGAAGCAGTGGGAGAAGATATTCTCCCTCACCCTGTCTCTCCTAAACCTTCCTCTACTATGATAGTGGGATAACCACTCTACCCTCTCATGTCTGATGTAGCAGATACAACGGCCTCATCCGCAGAAGCAGAAGTAAAGATGCACTATCATCAATAGCAGCACCGCGGCAACTGCGTGCTTATGCTCCAGCACCAGGTCGCATCATGCGCTATCTACACAAGACCCGACACATGGGACTCTAGTTTAGAGGCCAAGAAGGATCTGACCCACTACGGCTGGTGTGCTACATAGATGCGGAATGGGGAGTAAGAATTGATGACAGAAAATCCACCTCGGGCTTTGTGTACCTCTTGAACGGTGGTCTACTCTCTTGGGTAAGTAGAAAGCAAGATGGTGTCTTCCTCTCTACTGTTAAGGAAGAATACATCGCTTTCTGAATAACATGCAAGAAGACACAATGGCTACGTAGTTTGCTTGCCGAGATGAAAGTGCTAGAAACGCAGGCAACGAGGATCCATATTGACAATAAGAGTGCCATGGAAATGGCACAGGATGATGTCATCTACCGGTGGACCAAGCACATTGACATCAGGTACCACTACTCACCCAACCTGGTGGCAAATGAGATCGTTGACCTGGAATACATGGAGACCATGAAGATACGCGCATATTGCATGAAAAATGCGTTGGACGGCAAATTGCATGCTACAAGTACTCGAGGCATTGGTATTGTCAACGCAGGGGACAAAGACAAAAGTAAAGACTGCTAGAGAGAAGAGAGATCTCACAGCTAATGGAGAGAGGTGCAAGGGAGAGTTTCTTGACCTCATATGCTCCTTGTCCATGGCTGATATTTAGATAGGCACAGGATAAACTAGGCATGCACTGCTCTCTTGGAGAAAGTCCCTGAAGTCTGGTCCAGATAGACAAGGCATGCACTGCTCCTTTGGAGCAAGTCCCCTTGGTCTAATCTGGATAGTATAGCCAGCAAACACTACCTAGGACAACTCCTTGGAGCTTAGACGTTCCAGAGTTTGTCTCTGTAGCGAGAGGTCACTGGATCAAATCCCAGCCCGGTGACTAATTCTCTTTGTGACCAAAAAAGGGACAGGAAGGTTCTAAGAGACATCTTATTACATTCCAAGGTCCTCCTTGGTGTCTGGCCCCACTTGCCGGTCACAGGGAGCACCATGTAGGTATGGGGATGACGCAATCCAGATTGCCCCCAAAGTTCCTCATTCAAGGAGCCACTACGTGCCTAGGCTAGACGCTGGCTCAAGGACTCTAAGAACTTGTCAGTTGCCTGTCATTGAGTACAATTCTTACCTTTGAGAGTCCTCGCAAAGTTGTCCACCTGAGGTAGACACTAATGAAGCATTGGTTGGTCTAAGCCCCAGGACTTCGCTCCTTGCGCAAAAGTAACCATGTGCTAAGGACGCAATACAAGGAAGTGATTCTTATGAACTGCTCATTGTGGAGCCTTGACTTCGAGGGCGATATCATCTCTTGGCTACAATACCAAGAGCTGTCGGCGCGAACCATTACCTTTTCATCCATTGCCACCGCTTTCGCCACGCTCTGACCGAAAAAGGAGTTGCCTGAGGTGACGGTTTGGAAATGATCGCTGTATGTCATTTCTCAAGAGAAATGACCAAGAGAAATGAACCATTGTCCAACTGGGACGGTATCTCCTACTGCACAGCTTCCGCCCAATATGCTGCATCTAATGATGCTATGGCCTCCTCGTAGGACGTTGGCTCATCTGAATCTGCTCCAAGTGCGACATTCATCTCATCTGGTTTTTGTAACATCCTGAAGAACCCGTGTTCACCAGGTTTGTAGCGCATCCTGAGAGGATGCCTTCGACTTGGTGCTCGAGCATTAGGAGGCGGCTTGCGCGGTGCTACCGATACAAGTGCACCTACTGATGGTAGTCTATCATCTTCCTCTATTTTTGCTAACGAGGTCACTGTATCTGCTGCATCAAACATGGGAGAATAGAGTGGTTTTCCCAGAGTTGTAACGGAGGAAGGATCAGGAGAGACTGGGTCGGGAAGGATATCTGCTCCCATTGCCTCGTCAATAGCTGCTTCTAATCCCTCTTCACATACAATGTTGGTGCTGATGACGTTGTTCTCGTTGAGGACGACATCCTTGGAGATGATGACATGACCTGTATCCGAGGCGATACGCCTTGCTTGCCACGTCGTAGCCAATCATCTGCATATGCGTGCTCTTTACATCCCACTTTTGCCGCTTCTCCCTTGGCACGGGCATGTGCGCCAAGCTGCAAAACGCGTGAAGATGACCCAAGCTTGATTTCTTGCCGAACCATGCTTTGTATGACATCATGTGCTCTAGGGCCTTGGTTGGACTGTGGTTCTTGATGTATACCGCAGTGCTCACTACTTCGGCCAAAGAATTGTAGGTGAGCCGACCCGCGTGCAGCATGGAGTGCGCCGACTCAATGATGGTGCGGTTGGCGTGTCCTGCTACACCGTTTTGCTTTGGCGAGTATAGTGCGGTGCGCTGCGCCTTGATGCGTGCTATTGCGAGGTAGTCCCGGAACTCTTTGCTCAGGTACTCTCCGCCACGGTCGCTGCGCAGTGCCTTGATCTTATTTGTAGTCTGGTTCTCCACCATTGCTTTCAACTCCTTGAACCTGTGAAAGCACTTGTTCTTGGAGGAAAGGAACTACACAGCACTGTAACGGCTGAAATCATCGATAAAGGTGAGAAGATACCTAGAGCCTCCAAAGATCTCGGTCTGCATTTGGCCACACAAATGTGTGTTGACCAGCTCCAGCACCTCCTTCGCGCGCTCCCTTGCTCCATAGAACGCCTCCGGATGCTGCTTCCTCTCCAAACAGTCCATGTCCAACTGCTGCTGAACGTAAGAGATAGTGGGTAAGTCACACACCATCTACTTTGTTTGAAATTGCTGTAAGCTGCGCATGCCGATGTGGCCATAGTGCGCATGCCAGATTCCACCATTTGTATCGTGCACCACTGCTGCAATACACTCCGTACCTGGGATCTTGGTTGCCCTCAACAAGCGGTACATGTCGCCTTCCTTCACTGACCTGGCCAACTCCTCTCTTGTTTCCTTGTCAAGGATGTATTCATAGTTGTCGTCAAATACATCTCGCAGTCTTGTGTTGATGAGAGAGGACATCCTAAGAAGATTGAACGCAGCATTAGGTACGTAGAGCACGCCATGGAATACTCCCATTTCAATGCCACGTGAGGTCTCCAACCAAATCTCCACAATCCCAATCCCCTCAACATACACCACTCGATCATCACCCAAAGCAATCGGTCGGGGGGGAAGGGAGAGCACATGCGTAAACCAATCCTTGTGGTGTGTCAGACTCTTAGTATTTGTACCATACCTCATCCGCCTTCTCCTTCGGCGTCATGTCACACTTCGCCATGAGGAGGCGATCCAGCACCTCCTTGGCCACGTTCATGTTGCCAAAATGGCACACGCCGGTTTGCGTCTGCTGTCGCTGTTGCTGCTGCTGCTATCGTTGTTGTAACTGTTGCTCCTGTTGCTGTGCAGATTACTGCTTTTGCTGGTGCTACTGCTCCTGCTGCTCCTTCTGATCCCTCTTGAACTTAAAGCACTCTTTCTTGTAGTACCCCTCTTTCTACTAGTAGTGGCACTTGCCCTTCTTCTTGCCTCTGTATTGCCTGTTTGCCTGAACCCATTGCCATAAAAGCTGCTTTACTACTCCTGCTCCCTGTTGGGAAAGGGGCCATCTGGCTCAGTTTCAGGTCCACAACAGTAAATTCCAGGAAACTACCAGATGTGTCCTTCAATTGTCAATCCAAATTTACCATTGGTAAGATAAAGTAGCAAAATGTGGTCGGTCCATGTTTGAGACCGATCCAACGGGGCGATTGGGAGATATGAATTTTCGAGATTTTCGGGGTCATCAATCGCCGATATCCGGGTGACCATGGGCGATGGGTCCATGCCTTAGCCTGAGAAAAGAAAAAGGCAAGAGGTCCAGGGTCAAGACATGATGGGAGAAATATCCAACAAGATCCTTGATTCTTGGGTTGCCTTGTCAGAGTATGTTGACTAGGAAAACGGTACCTCTCCTTACTTTTTAGAAGAGGTGAGATCCTTGTGCGCTAGCCATGGACACATGGCGATTCTCTATGGGACTGTGGGTTATGTGACCACTAGGAGTGTGGCATGTTGGAAAAGGAGCCATCTGGCTCAATTTCAGGTCCACAAAAGAAAGTTCCAAGAAAGTACCAGATGCCTACTTTAACCATCCATCCGACTTCACCATTGCAAAGATCAAGAGGCAAAATGTCTACGGTCTAAGTTTGAGATTGATCCAACGGTCGGATTGGGAGATATGAATTTTTGAAGTTTTCGGGTCATCGACCGCCGATATCCGGGTGACCATGGACGATGGCTCCGTGCCTTAACCTCAGAAAAGAACAAGGCAAGAGGTCCAAGGTCAAGACCTGATGGGAGAAATATCCAAAAAGGTCCATGGTCTTAGGATTGCCTTGTCAGAGTGTGCTGACAAGGATAAAGGGACCTTTCCTTACTTTTTGGTGAGATGAGATCTCTGTGTGCTAGCCATGGACACATGGCGATTCTCCATGGGATTGGGGGTTATGTGACCACTAGGAGTGTGCCATGAGGATATTGTCTAGCTATCTGGGTTGTGTGTGAGTGGTCACACTGCTTGTTAGGCTGATTTCCTCCCTTGTGTGAGATTATGGACTGTAGTGTGTGAGCCTTAGCCTCCATTGCTAAGTGGTGTGGCTTGTGAGAGGGCTGACTTGCCCAAGCTCTAGCTCTAGATGTACTCCATCATTCTTCACCACAAGTGATGCCCTTCCAATCACACATGCTCGCTGCTCCAAGGCGCCCTCTCTCCTCGAGATCCAACATTTGGTATCAGAACCAAGTTCTGCCACTTTCACCCAGCACAGGCCGTTACCTTGAGAGTGACGGGTTGGGAAGATACCTTCACCAGAATTGAGGATTGACTACTAGATCTTCTAGTTCAAGAGACAAGCTTTTCAACGAGTCCAGGATCGCAAAGATCCAACGGTCGGATTGAGGGTTGTGCGAATTGTAGTATTTTTTCTAAGCTTTGCATTGGTGCAAACATATTTGCATTCCATCGATTCATTGGGGAGAAACACCGTTTACAAGCTGGCTGGTCTGAGGTAGAGTAGGAGCAGAAGCATACCCTGTTTTCAAGAGGGCATATCTTTCAAAATCCCCTGTTGATGACCGTACTTTATGGGTCCATCTAAAAGGTTTTGAGCTGACGTTTCCAGTGGTGGACTCTGTTTTTTCAGAATTCCAAGTCTGCTGGCACCTACAGTGCATTTTCTGTCAGACAGATTTCTGGCAGAAGCAGCAGCAGAAGCAGGGGTAGAGCCGCCATCCAAGGGCAGCGCTGAGCATCACCAAGGCTAAAAATGGCAGCAGCTGGCATCGTAATAGCACCCCAGCCTTTGGAGAGGTTGGAGGGACGCGCCAACACGTTTTGGAAGATCCGTACCTACCTCCTTTTGGAGGAGAGGGGCTTGTGGGAGGTGGTGAGCGGCGACGAGCCGGCTCCAATTCCACAGGCAAAAGGCATCAACGCATCGCAAGTGGTGGAAAGACGCCGTAAAAGAGTGCGGCTGATGCAGGTTCTTCTGCAACTGTACCAGCGACGTATGAGGAGTGGAGGAAGAAGGATAGGCAGGCCTACAAGTTGCTTGTCAACACCATCTCCAACCCGCATCTTTAGTACGTGAGAGACAAGGCTACTGCAAAGGAGGGGTGGGTCACGTTGTGCAAGAAGTATGAGAACAAGGATCCTGCATTCCTCATGCTTTTGGAGGAAAAGATGATGGCGCTGAAAATGCAGGGTGGTGAAGGGATGGAGGCGTATCTAGACAGGGCAAAGGAGAAGGCGAAGCAGCTAAGAGCGGCCGACAACCCTGTGAAAGAGACGCGCTTCATCCTGCTCTTGCTGAGGGAACTCCCCACCAGCTATGACACGGTGCGACAAATGCTGGATTGCCAGCGAACTCTCGACCTCGACTTCATCTGCACATACCTGGTGCAGGTGGAATTGCGTCGCAACGCAGCAAAGCGCAATGGCGGCGGCTGCAGTGAAGCAGTTTTTGTGGCCACGAGCTCACGCAACCAGCAACAGCAGTAGTAGTTTGGGCAGCAGAAAGGCAAAAACAAAGGTAAATACCACTACTGCCAGAAAGAGGGACACCACAAAAAGGAGTGTTTCAAGCTCAAGAGGGACCACAAGGAGCAGCAGCAGCAGTAGTCATCGCAGCAGCAGCAGCAAAAGTAGCAGCGGCAGCAGCAGTCATAGCAGCGTCAGCAGCAGCAGCAGCAGCAAAACTAGGCTGGTGTGCCTCTCTTTGGCAACATGAATGTGGCCAAGGAGGTGGGCGACCGTCTCTTCATGGCGAAGTCTGACATGTTGCAAGTGGAGAAGGCGGATCTCGCATGGTACAAGGACTCAAGATGTACCAAGAGCCTCACACATCACAAGGAGTGGTTTACACAGTTGTTGTCCATCCCTCCCCGTCCTATCGCTATGGGTGATGATCGGATGGTGTATGTTGAGGGGATTGGGATTGTGGAGATGTGGCTGGAGACCCCACATGACATTGAAGTGGGAGTGTTCCATGGCGTGCTGTATGTACCTGATGCTGCATTCAACCTCCTCTCAGTCTCCTCTCTTACAAACACAGGACTGCGCGTCGTCCTCGATGATGACTATGGCTACATCCTCAACAAGGATAGAGGAGAGGAATTGGCAAGGTCGGTAAAGGAAGGCGACATGTACCGCCTGCTTGGGGTAACCAAGATCCCGCGTGAGAAAAGTCTTGCAGCAGTGGTGCAGGCGACAGATGGCGAGATCTGGAATGGGCGCTACGGCCACATCGGCATGCGCGCCTTGCACCAGCTTCAGGCAAAACAGATGGGGCGTGGCCTGCCTACCATCTCTAACGTTGAGCAGCAGTTGTGCATCGGCTGTTTTGAGGGGAAGCAGCACCGGGAGGCATTCTCTGGAGCACGGGAGCGTGCGAAGGAGGTGTTGGAGCTGGTCCACACGGACTTGTGCAGACCGATGAAGACCCAGAGCTTTGAAGGCTCTAGGTATTTCCTCACCTTCATTGATGATTTCAGCCGTTACACTACTGGGTACTTCCTTCCTTCCAAGGACCAGTGCTTTGACAGGTTGAAGGAGTTCAAGGCCATGGTGGAGAACCAGACTGGCAAGAAGATCAAGGCACTACGCAGCGATCGAGGTGGAGAGTACCTGAGCAAGGAGTTCCAAGACTACCTCGCAGCAGCTCGCATCAAGGCGCAGCGTACCGTGCCATACTCACTACAGCAGAACGGCATAGCAGAACACGCCAACCGTACCATTGTGGAGTTGGTGCCCTCCATGCTACACGCGGCTTGAGTGATCTACGACTTCTGGACTGAAGCCGTGAGCACTACGGTCTACATCAAGAATCATAGTCCAACTAAGGCGCTAGAGCAGATGACGCCGTACGAGGCGTGGTTTGGCAAGAAACCGAGCGTGGGTCATCTCCGAGCATTTCGCAGCCTGGCCCACATGCACGTGCCCAAGGAGAAGCCGCAAAAATAGGACGCAAAGAGTGCGCAGATGCTGATGATTGGCTACGACGTGGCAAGCAAGGCCTATCGCCTTTACGAGAGGAATACAGGCCACTTCATCATCTCCAGGGATGTCGTCTTCAATGAGAGCAAAGTCATCGGCACCAACATTGTCTCTGAAGAGGCAGCAAAACCAGTAGCTGACGAGATAGTAGGAGAATCACTCTACTCTCCCATGTCTGATGCTGCATATAGAACAGCCTCATCGGCAGGAGTAGAGGAGGTAGATATAGCACCACCAGTAGCAGTAGTTGTCTTAGCAGCACCGCGCCAGTCGCCCGCTAATGCTCCAGTACCAGGTCTCACGTACCCTCTTAGGGTGCGTTACAAGCCTGGTGAGCACGGCCATTTCAGGATGCTACAGAAACCAGAACAGATGAACGTAGCAGTTGCAGCATATTCAGATGAGCCAATGTCATACAAGGAGGCCATGGCTGTGCCGGATGCAGCAGATTGGGCGCGAGCCGTGCAGCAGGAGATACAGTCGCAGCTCGACAACGGCACGTGGGAGCTGACTGAGCGTCCATCGGGATGTAAGGTGATCAAGTGCAAGTGGGTGTTCAAGAAGAAGCGGGGAGCAGATGGTAACCTGGAAAAGTACAAGGCGAGGCTGGTCCCCAAGGCTACTCGCACTAGGAGGGCTTCGACTACACAGAAACTTTTGCCCCTGTTGCAAAGTTTGCCTCTGTGCGTACGCTTCTCTCTTATGCAGCAACAGAGGACTTTAAAGTTCACCACATGGCTATCAAGACAGCATTCTTGAATGGTGACTTGGAGGAGGAGATCTACATGGAGTAGTTGGAGGGGTTCGTCATGGATGGTCATGAGCACCTGGTTTGCAAGCTACAAAAGTCGCTGTACGGCCTCAAGTAAGTGTCGCGTGCTTGGAATCAGAAGTTGGATGCGGCGTTACAGTGCATGGGGTTTCTGCGCATTGACTGTGACTACAGCGTCTATCGATGGCAGCATGGTCATGAGGTGCTCATCATCATTGTCTATGTGGACGACATGCTCCTCCTTTCCAACAGCATGTCTACACTGCAAGAATTCAAGGAAGCCATGCAGGAGCCCTTCCAGATGTGTGAACTTGGGGAGGCATCATACTTCCTCGGAATCCAAATCACGCATAACCGCTAGTCACGCTCTCTCTCGCTGCAACAGAGCCGCTACATCAAGGATGTTTTGCAGCGGTTTGGCATGGCAGAGGCAAAACCCATCGTGAGACGCGGCAGTACCTCGTGAGCTTCAATGGAGAAGCAAATGCAGCTGAGTGGCAAAAGTACCAGAGCGCCGTCGGCAGCCTCATGTACTTGATGGTGGCAACCAGGCCGGACCTTGCACAGGCTGTAAGCGCTGTGAGACAACACCTGGCAAATCTTGGACCTGAGCACCAGAAGGCAGTCAAGCGGATCTTGCGCTCCCGTTTGGAACCATCAACATCGGCATCACGTACAACGGCAACGACAACAGCATCATTGGCTACACAGAGGCTGATTGGGCTTCAAACCCTGAGGACCGTAAGTCCATCTCTGAACATGTGTTCCTCATGAATGGTGGGGCCATCAGCTGGTGCAGCAAGCGGCAGGTAGTCATGGCCACCTCAAGCACGAAAGCTGAGTATGTCTTTCTCAGCTTTGGAGCCAAGGAAGCAGTTTGGCTTCAGCGTCTCATGTCACAGATGAGTGGGAGTGCAGCAGTTCCAATTCCTGTGCGCGTCGACAACCAGAGCGCAATCGCACTCGGCAAGAATCCTGAGCACCATGCACACACCAAGCACATTGACATTGCATATGGTTTCATCAGGCACATGGTGCAGGAGGGTGCTATCAAGTTAGAGTTTACTCAACCAGCAAGCAGGTCGCTGATTTCTGCACCAAGCCAGTGACCCGTGAGAAGCAGCAGTTCTGCATGAAGGCATCTGGACTCAGCCCACTCTGACTTCGGCAAAGTGGGAGATTCTTGGAAAAGGAGCCATCTGGCTCAATTTCAGGTCCACAGGAGCAAGTTCCAGGAAAATACCAGATGCTTACTCCGATCGTGAATCCAACTTCACCATGCGAAAGATCTGGTGGCAAAATGTCTACGGTCCAGGTTTGAGGTCAATCCAACGGTCGGATTGGGATATATGAATTTTCAAAGTTTTCGGGGTCATTGACCGCCGATATCCGGGTGACGATGGGCGATGGCTCCATGCCTTAGCCTGAGAAAAGAAAAAGGCAAGAGGTCCAGGGTCAAGACCTGATGGATGATATATCCAAAAAGGTCCTTGGTCTTAGGATTGCCTTGTCAGAGTGTGCTGACTAGGATAAAGGTACCTTTCCTTACTTTTTAGGTGAGGTGAGATCCTTGTGTGCTAGCCATGGACACATGGCGATTCTCCATGGGATTGTGGGTTATGTGACCACTAGGAGTGTGCCTTGAGAGCATTTTCTAGCTCTCTAGGTCGTGTGTGAGTGGTCAGCCTGATTGCTAGGCTGATTTCCTCCCTTGTGCGAGATTATGCACTCTAGTGTGTGAGCCTTAGCCTCCATGGCTAAGTGGTGTGGCTTGTGAGAGGGCTGACTTGTCCGAGCTCTAGCTCTATATGTACTCCATCATTTTGAGTGATTCAACAACCATTCTTCATCACAAGTGATGCCCATCCAATCTCTCCAATCACACATGCTCGCTGCTCCAAGGCTCCCTCTCTCCTCCAGATCCAACATGCTATGAGAGCATTTTCTAGCTCTCTAGGTCTTGTTTGAGTGGTCAGCCTGATTACTAGGCTAATTTCCTCTCTTGTGTGAGATTATGGACTCTAGTGTGTGAGCCTTAGCCTCCATGGCTAAGTGGTGTGGCTTGTGAGAGGGCTGACTTGCCAAAGCTCTAGCTTTATCTGTACTTCATGATTTTGAGTGATTCAACAATCATTCTTCGGCATAACTGATGTTTTGTAGTCCCACATGCTCGCTGCTCCTAGGCTCCGTCACTCCTCTAGATCCAATACTTGGTATCAAAGCCAAGTTTTGCCACTTTCAGCATGCACAGACCGTCATTCTGAAACTCACGGGTTGGGGTGAAACTTTCACCAAATTTGACAGTCAACCTCATGATCTTTAGTTTTCAGAGCCAAGTATTGCAACAAGTGTAGAATCGCAAAGAGCCAACAGTGGGATTGTGAGTTATGCTCAAAATTAGGTCAGCCAGGACTACACTCTTCTCTCTATGTAAGATTGTTGCCTTGTGATGACCATACCTCTCTCATTTCTTTGTCAAATTAAAAAAGTAGCACATACAAATTGAAGTGTTTTTCCTAAGCTTTCCATTGGTACAGACATGTTTGCATGCCATTGGTACGTTTGGGAGAAATGCCGTTCACAAGCTTGCTGGTGTGAGCTGGAGTAGGAGCAGTAGCATATCTCCAAGAATCCCTTGTTGATGACAATGTTTTATGGATTGATCTGAAAGGTTTTGAGCCGACGTTTCCAGTGATGGGCCTTGTTTTTCCAAATTCCCAGTTTGCTGGTTTCTATAGTTTATTTTCTTTCAGACAGATTTTTGGCAGAAGCGGTTACAGAAGCAGGGATAGCATCGCCACTGAAGGGCATCACTAAGCATCACCAGAGCTCAAAATGGCAGCAATAGGGTTGGAAACAATAGCCCAACCATTGGAGGGGCTGGAAGGATGCACCAATTTCATGTTTTGGAAGATTCGTACACGCCTCCTATTTGAGGAGAGGGGCTTGTGGGAGGTGGTGAGCGGCGATGAGGGCGCTCCGCCTCTAGAGGCCAAAGGGATCACCACAGCGGTGGTGGTGGCGGACAAGAAACCACAAAAGGGTGCAGCACATGCAAATTCATCTACAACTGCCGTAGCTACATATGAGGAGTGGAAGAAGAAAGACAGACAGGCCTGCAGGGTGCTTGTCAACATCATCTCCAACCCGCATCTTCAATACGTGAGTGACGAGGCTACTACAAAAGAGGGTTGGGACACGTTTTGCAAGAAGTATGAGAGCAATGATCGTGCATTCCTCATATTTTTGGATGAGAAGATGATGGGGTACAAAATGCGGGGTAGCGAAGGGATGGAGGCGTACTTGGATAGGGCAAAGGAGCTGGCAAAATACCTGAAAGCGGGCGACAACCCTATGGAAGACACATACTTCGTCCTCCTCTTCCTCAGGGGACTCCCAACTAAGGGTCATACCGAGTCCCAAATCCCGAGTCTAGCTTTGGAATCGGACTTGCGAGTCTGAGTCCAGTCTTGGACTTGGACTTGCGAGTCCGAGTCCAAGACTCGCGAGTCCAGGACTCGCGAGTCCAATGGGACTTGGACTCGCCAGTCCTAGACTATAACACAGCAAGTTTGGAGCTTATGCCTCATTCTTTCATCCAGGCATGCATTGTATTGCCATGTTTCATCCATTTGTGTCCTGTTCTAGGTCAGATTGCCTCTTAACTCGATGCCATCTATCACGTTTGTGGGCAATTTTAAAACGTCATGGACTCAAGACCAGACTTGCGATTCCGAGTCCAGGCTCAATGACGGACTCGGACTTGCGAGTCTGAGTCTGGACTCGGAATCCTGAGTCTGTCAAGCCAAGTCTCATGGACTTGGTATCACCCGTACTCCCAACTGTTGACCTGATATGCTCCTTGTCCATGGCTGATATTTGGACAAGTACAAGACGAACTACACATGCATTGCTCCTTTGGAATAAGTCCCCTAAGTCTGGTCGAGATAGACAAGGCATGCACTACTCCTTTGGAGCAAGTCCGCTTGGTCTAATCTGGATAGTATAGCCAGCAAATACTACCTTCAACAACTCCTTGTGGCTTAGACGTTCCAGAGTTAGTCTCTGGAGCGAGAGGTCACTGGGTCAAATCCCAGCCCGGTGACTAATTTTCTTTGGACAAAAAAGGGGACAAAAAGGTCCTAAAAGACATCTTAGAACATTCCAAGGTCCTTCCTGGTGGCTGGCGCCACTTGCCGGCCACAAGGAGCGCCATGTAGGAGGGAGGATGACGCAATCCAGATTGCCCCCAATGTGGCTCATCCAAGGAGCCACTGCGCGCCTAGGCTAGAGGCTGGCTCTAGGACTATAAGAACCTGCCAGTTGTTTGTCATTGAGTACAGTTCTTACCTTTAAGACTCCTCATAGATTTGTCCACCAGAGGCAGACACTAAAGAAGTATTGGTTGGTCTAAGCCCTAGGAGTTTGCTCCTCGTGCAAAAGTGACCAGGTGCTAAGGACACAGTGCAAGGAAGTGATCCCTATGAACTACTCAGTGTGGAACCTTGGCTCTGAGGGTGATATCATCTCTGGGTTGCTATACGAGATGATGCATGACTTTTCCACCATCTCTAACTTTGAGCATTAGTTATGCATTAGCTGTTTGGAGGGGAAGCATCATCGCAAGGTGCTCTTGGGAGCAGGGGAGCGTGTGAAGGAGGTGCTGAAGCTGGTCCACATAGACTTGTGTGGCTGAATGCAGACCCAGTGCTTTGGAATCTCTACGTATTTTCTCACCTTTGTTGATGATTTTAGTCGTTACACTGTTATGTACTTCCTTTCCTCCAAGGACGAGTGCTTTGAAAGGTTGAGGGAGTTCAAGGCCATAGTGGAGAACCAGACAGGCAAGAAAATCAAGGTGCTTCGTAGTAACCACGGTGGACAGTACCTTAGTAAGAAGTTCCAAGATTACCTCGCAGCAGCGTGGACCAAGGCGCAGCGTACCACGCCATACTTGCCGCGATAGAATGGCGTAGCAGAACGCGCCAACCGCACCATAGTTGAGTCGGCGCGCTAAATGGTGCACGCGGCTTGGCTCACCTATGACGTTTTGGCCGAAGCAGTGAGCACCACGATGTAGATCAAGAATCGTAGTCCAACCAAGGCCCTGGATTAAATGACGTCGTACAAGGCGTGGATCGGCAAGAAGCCGAGTGTGGGTCATCTTCGTGCGTTTGGCAGCTTGCCGCACATGCGAGTGCCAAGGCATAAGCGTCAAAAGTGGGACGCAAAGAGTGCGTACATGTAGATGATTGGCTACAACGTGGCAAGCAAGGCGTATCGCCTCTACTAGAGGGATACAGGTCACGTCATCATCTCGAGGGATGTCGTCTTCAACGAGAGTAACGTCATTGGCACCAACATTGTCTGTGAAGAGGTAGTATAAGTAGGAACTGACGATGGAATGGGAGCAGATATCCTTCCCAACCCAGTCTCTCTTGATCATTCCTCCACTGCAAAAGTGGGAAAACCACTCTATTCTCCCATGTTTGATGCATCAAATACAACGGCCTCATTGGCAAAAGTACAGGAAGAAGATATACTACCATTCGCAGAAGAAGTTGTATCGGTAGCACCGCGCCAACCGCCTACTAAGGCTCCAGAACCAGGTCAGAGGAGCCCTCTCATGGTGCGTTACAAGCCTGGTGAGCGCGGGCATTTCTGGATGCTCCACAACCCAGGCAAGATGAACGTTGCAGTTGTAGCAGACTCTGATGAACTGACGTCGTAGAAGGAGGTCATGGCTATACCAGATGTAGTGAATTGGGCACAAGGTGTGTAGCAGGAGATATAGTCCCAACTCAACTTCTGTACGTGGGGGCTGACTAAGCGTCCACCTAGACGTAAGGTGATCAAGTGCAAGTGGGTGTTCAAGAAGAAGCAAGGAGGAGATGGCAACCTGGAAAAGTACAAGGCAAGGCTAGTCGCCAATTGCTGTTTGTAGCAGGAAGGCATTGACTACACGGAAACCTTTACTCTTGTCACAAACTTTGAGGACTTCAAGATTCACCACATGGATGTCAAGACGGCATTCTTGAACGATGACTTGGAGGAGGAGATCTACATGGAGCACAGGAGGGATTTGTCATGAATAGTCACGAGCACCTGGTTTGCTGTATGGCCTCAAGCAAGCGTCGCGTGCTTGGAACCAAACGTTGGATGCCGCGTTGCAGTGCATGGGGTTTGAGCGCAGCGAATGTAACTATAGCGTCTATTGCTGGAAGCATGAGCATGAGGTCCTTATCATCTTCGCGTATGTGGATGACATGCTCTTTTCCAACAGTATGTCTGCACTAGAGGAAGTCAAGGAGGCCATGCAGGAGCGCGTCAAAATGTCTCATCTGTGGAAGGCGTCAGACTTCCTCGTAATCAAGATCACCCGTGACCGCAAATCATGCCCTCTCACGCTGCAGCAAACCGCTACACCAAGGATGTCTTGCAGCGGTTTGGCATGATAGAGGCAAAACCTATCGGCACGCCGCTGGAGGCACTGCAATATCTCGTCAACTTCAACGGAGAAGCGGATGCAGATGAGCGCTGTCGGCAGTCTCATGTCTCTGATGGTTGTAACCAGGCCAGACCTCATAAAGGCTGTAAGCGCTATAAGCAAGCACATGGCTAATCTCGGACCTGAGCATCAGAAGGCAGTGAAACGGATCTTTTGGTACCTTGTCCAAACCATCAACATTGGCATCACCTACAATGGTGACGACAAGAATATCATCGGCTTTTCACATGCAGAATGGGGTTCAAACCCTGAGGACCGAAGTCCATCTGTGGACATGTCTTCCTCATGAATGGTGGGGCCATCAGCTGGTGCACCAAGCGGCTGGTGGTCGTGGCCACCTCAAGTACGGAAGCTGAGTACGTCTCTCTCAACTTTGGAGCCAAGGAAGCATTTTGGCTCTAGCGTTTCATGGCAAAGATGAGTGGGAGTGCAGTTGTTCCAGTTCCTGTGCGCGTCGACAACCAGAGCGTAATCGCACTCGCCATGAATCCTCAGCACCATGCACGCACCAACCATATTGACATCGCATATTTCTTCATCAGCCACATGGTGCAAGAGGGTGCTATTAAGCTGGAGTTTACTCCAACCAGCAAGTAGGTCGCTGATTTTAGCCCCAAGCCAATGACCCGTGAGAAGCAAAAGTTTGCATGAAGGCATGTGGACTGAGTCCACTCTGATTGCGGCAAAGTGGGAGATTGTTGGTAAAGGAGCCCTCCGGCTGAGTTTCAGGTCCACAAGAGCAAGTTCCAGAAAACTACCAATGCATGCTCCGATCGTCAATCCGACTTTCTCATTGGAAGGATCAGGTGGCAAAATGTCTACGGTCCAAGTTTAAGGCAGATCCAACGGTGTGATTGGGAGATATGAACTTTTCAAGTTTCCGGGGTCATCAACCGCCGATATCTGGGTGACCATGGGCGATAACTCCATGGCTTAGCCTGAGAAAAGGAAAAGGCAAGAGATCCAGGGTGAAGACCTGATGAGAGAAATATCCAAAAGGTTGTAAATTCTTGGGTTGCCTTGTCACGATGTGCTGACAAGGAAATAGGTACCTCTCCTTACGTTTTAGGTGAGGTGAGATCCTTGTGTGCTAGCCATGGACACATGGCTGTTTGTGATTCTAGAGTAACGTGGCCTGAGGTTCCGGTCTAGAAATCGACTAACTATGGAACGTCTGAGCCACAAGGAGTTGTCCTACGTAATGTTTGGTGGCTACACTATCCAGATCAGACCAAGGAGACTTGCTCCAAAGGAGCAGTGCATGCCTTGTCTATCTGGACCAGAGTTAAGGGACTTACTCTAAAGGAGTAGTGCATGCCTAGTCCATCTTGTGCCTGTCCAAATAGCAGCCATGGACAACGAGCATATCATGTCAACAAATTCTTTGGGGATGATCGTGATCCTTGGTTGAAATTCCCTTAGGGTCGGTAGTTACCATTGTGTCGGTATGATTTCTAGACCGGAACCTCAGGCCACGTGACTCAGGAATAACAAAGCACCATGTGTCCATGGCTAGCATACAAGGATCTCACCTCACCTAAGAAGTATAGCGAGATATCCTTTTTCCTAATGAGCACACTCCGACAAGGTAACCCAAGAGTCTTAGACCTTTTTGATATTTCTCCCATCAGTTCTTGACCCTGGACCTCTTACCTTTTTCTTTTCTCAAGCTGAGGCATGGAGCCATTGCCCATGATCACCCTCATATCGACGGTCGATGGTTAGGGTTAAGGGATGACCCGAGAAACTCAGAAGATTCATACATTTTAATCTCATCGTTCGATTGGCCTCAAACTTGCACCGTAGATATTCTGCCACCTAATCTTTTAAATGGTGAAGTTGGATTGACTATCGAAGCACGTTTCTCATAGTTTCCTAGAATTCTCTCCAGTGGACCTGAAACTGAGCCGGATGGCTCGTTTTCCAACAATCTCCCACTTTGCCGCAGTCAGAGTGGGCTGAGTGCACATGCTTTCATGCACATTTACTGCTTTTCATGTGTCACTGGCTTGGTGCAGTTGTTTGGAGTAAACTCTAGCTTGATACCACCCTCTTGCACCATGTACTTGATGAAATGATATGCGATGTCAATGTACTTGGTACGTACATGGTACTCAGGATTCTTGGCAAGTGCGATTGCGCTCTGGTTGTCGACGTGCATAGGAACTGGAACTACTGTACTCTTATTCATCTCTGCCATGAGGCGCTGAAGCCAAACATTTTCCTTGGCTCCAAAGCTGAGAGGGACATACTCAGCTTTTGTGCTTGAGGTGGTCACGACCACCTGCCGCTTCCAGTACCCGCTGATGGCTCCACCATTCATGAGGGAACACATGTCCAGAGATGGACTTGCAGTCTGAAGGTTTGAAGCCCAACCTGCGTCTTTATAGCCGATGATGTTGTTGTCCTTGCAGTTGGAGGTGATGCCGATGTTGTTGGTTTAATCAAGGTAGCGGAAGAATCGCTTCACTGCCTTCTGGTGCTCAGATCTCGGGTTCGCCATGTGCTTGCTCAAGGCTGTGCAAGGTCCGCCCTGGTTGCCACCATCAAGGACATGAGACTGCCGATGATACTCTGGTACATCTGCCGTTCATATAGATTTCCTCCTCCAAGTCACCGTTCAAGAATACCCTCTTGATATCCATGTTGTGAATCTCGACGTCCTCAGTTGCTGCATAAGAAAAGAGCGTGTGCACAGAGGGAAACTTTGCAATAGGAGTAAAGGTTTACGTATAGTCGATGCCTTCCTGCTGCGAGTAGCCCTTGGAGACCAGCCTCGCCTTGTACGTTTCAAAGTTGCCATCTGTGCCACGTTCCTTCTTGAATACCCACTTGGATTTGATTACCTTGCGTCCGTGTGGACGCTCACTCAGCTCCCATGTGCTGTTGTTGAACTGCAACTGTATCTCTTGCTGCACAGCTTGCACCCAATTTGTTGTATTCGGTATAGCCATGTACTCCTTGTACGACGTGGGATCACGTGTACCATCCCTGTTTTGCGATAGCCTTACCACTTACGTACTAAAGATACGGATTAGAGATGGTGTTGATAAGCACTCTGTAGGCCTGCATGTCTTTCTTCTTCCACTCTTCATATGCCGCTGCCGCTATTGTAGATGAACTTGCATCTGCTGCACCTTTCTACGACGTCTTCTCTGCCACCACCCTCGTTGCGGTGATGCCTTTTGTCCGTGGAGGCAGAGTGCGCTCGTCACCGCTCACCACCTTCCACAAGCTCCTCTCTTCGAAAAGGAGGCCGGTATGGATCTTCTCAAATGTGACGTTACCGCATCCTTCCAGCCTCTCCAAGAGCTGGGCTGCTGTTACCATGGCCGCTGCAGTCATGTTGAGCTTTGGTGATGCTCAACGCTACCCTTGAGTTGTAGCGCTTCTCTTGCTTCTACTACCGTTTCTGCCAGAAATCTGTCAGAAATAGTATTTGGACAATAGATGTAAACAGTGTAGGACTTTGGAAAACTAAGCCCACTACGCAAAAACTCATATCAAAACCTTTCAGATTGACCCATAAAACAGAGTCATAAACATGGTATCTTCAGAGACATGCACCTTTTGAAAACAAGGTATGTTGTTGCTCCGACTCCAGCTCACACAATGCAGCTTGTAAAGAGCGTTTCACCCAAACGTACCAATAGAATGCAAATATGATTCCACCAATCCAAAGCTTACAAAAAATAATTCAATTCGCACGTGCTACGTTTTAAATTTGACAAAGAAACGAACGAGTCATGGTCATCACAAGGCAACAGTCTTACTCGGAGAAAAGAGTGTAGCCCTAGGCGACCTTGTTTTGAGCATAACTCTCAATCCCACCGTTGGATCTTTGGCATCTTGGACGCGTGTGGTCGATTGTCAAATTTGGTCCAGGTTTACCCTAACACATCACTCTCAAAGTGACGGCCTGTACTAGGTAAACGGGGGAGAAATTGGCTCTCATACAGAATGTGGGAACTGGTGGAGAGAGGGAGCCTTGGAGCAGCAAACATGTGGGACTAGAAGGGCATTACTTGTGCTGAATAATGGTTCTTGAATCACTCAAAAAGATATAGCACATATAGAGCTAGAGCTTGGGCAAGTCTGCTCTCTCACAAGCCACACCACTTAGCCATGGAGGCTAAGGCTCACACACTAGAGTCCATAATCTCACACAACAGAGAAAATCAGCCTAGGAATCAGGCTGACCACTCACACACGACCTAGAGAGCTAGAAAACGCTCTCATAGTACAGTCCTAGTGGTCACATAACCCTCAATCCCATGGAGAATTGCCATGTATCCATGGCCAGCACACAAGGATCTCAGCTCACTTACAAAGTAAGGAGAGGTACCTTCTTTCCTAGTCATCACACGCTCACCAGGCAACCTACAAAATCTAGGACCTTTTTTGGATATATCTCCCATCATGTCTTGGAGGGGGATCAGTCAAGAGGGAATGGAGAGCAGCTGCCTGAACCACTCCTTATGGTGCATTAGACTCTTGGTACACCCTGAGTCCTTGTACCATGTCAGATCTGCCTTCTTCTATTACGACATGTCAGACTTTGCCATGAAGAAGCGGTCGCGCACCTCCTTGGCCACGTTCATGTTGCCAAAATGGCGTATGCCGGTCTAGTTCTTATACTAGTGCTGCTGCTACTGATGACGTTCTTTTGACTGTTGTTGCTTTTGTTGTGGAGATTGCTAATTTTGCTGCTGGTGCTACTCCTTCTCATACCTTTTGAACTTGAAGCGCTCTTTCTTGTTGTGCCCCTCTTTCTGGGAATAGTGGCACTTGCTTTTCTTCTTGCCTTGCTACTGCCCGGACTGTTGCTGCTGCTCGTTATATGATCCCATGGCCATGAAAGCTGCTTCACTCCTCTATCTGCGGCAATTGCGCCTGTGTGCATTACGACTTAGTTCTACGTGGACTAGGTACATGGAGATGAAGTCCAGGTGGAGAGTTGGCTAGCACTCCAATGTCTCTCGCACTATGTCATAGCTCGTTAGGAGTCCCTTCAGGGAGTGCGTGTCTTCCACAGGGTTGTCGGCTACTTTCAGGTGCTTCGCTAGCTCTTTTGCCTTGTTCAAGTACGCTTCCATCCCTTTGCCACCGTGCATTTTTAGCACCATCGTCTTCTCCTCCAAAAGCATGAGGAATGCATGATCCTTTCTCTCATTCTTCATGCACAACGTGTCATACTCCTCTCTTGCAGTTGCCTTGTCACTCATGTACTAAAGATGCGGGTTGGAGATGGTGTTGACAAGCAGCTTGTACACCTGCCTCTCCTTCTTCAACTCCTCATATACCGTTGGTGCAGTTGTAGATGAACTTGCATGTGCTACACCTTTTTGCGGTGTTTTCTCCGCGACCACCTTCACTACGGTAAAGTCTTTCTTGTGTAGAGACAGAGCGCGCTCGTCGCCGCTCACCACCTCCCACAAGCCTCTCTCCTCCAAAAGGAGGCAGGTACAGATCTTCCAAAACATGAAGCTGGTGCATCATTCTAGCCTCTCCAAGGGCTGGGCTACAGTTACCACGCCTGATGCTACAATTTTGAGCTATGGTTATGCTTAGTGCTTCCCTTGAGTGGCGACGCTACCCCTACTTCTGCTGCTGCTTCTGCCAGAAATCTGTCTAACAGAAAATAGACTGTAGAGACGAGCATACTGGATATTTGAAAAAACTAAGCCCACCACTACAAAATGCAGCTCAAGCCCTTCTAGATCGACTCATAAATGAAAGTCATGAATGGGAGATTGTCAGAGATATGCCCTTTTGAAAAGAGGGTATACTACTGCTCTTACTCTAGGTTAGACCCGCTAGCGTGTAAACGGCGTTTCTCCCAAACGCCTTGATCAATACTAAACATTTTTTATTCAATGAGAAGCTTAGGAAAGATATTTTAATACGCATGTGCTACTTTTTACATTTGTCAGAGAAATGAGAGAGTTATGGTCATCACAAGAAGACACTCTTCCTCAGATGGAAAAGTCTAAACCTGGTGAACCTTGTTTTGAGCATAACTCTCAATCCGACTGTTTGATGTTCAGAATTGAGAGCTCGCTGCAACGCTTGTCTCTTCAACTTGAACCTGGTCATTCATCAAATTTGATGAAGGTTTCACTTTAATCTGTCACGTTCAAAGTGCCGGCCTGTGCTGACTGAAAGTGGTAGAACTTGGCTATGATACCAAGTGTTGGAACTACAGGAGAGAGGGAGCCTTGGAGCAGCAAACATGGTGGACTGGAAGGGCATCACTTGTGCTGAAGAATGGTTGTTGAATCGCTCAAATCTTTGGAGTACATATAGAGCTAAAGCTTGGCCAAGTCAGCCCTCTCACAAGCCACAGCACTTAGTCATGGAGGTTACAACTCACACACTAGAGTCCATTATCTCACACAAGAGAGGAAATCAGCCTAGTAATCAGGCTCCCCAATTGCACACGACCTTGAGAGCTATAAATTACTTTCATGACACACTCCTAGTCGTCACATAACCCACAATTGCATGGAGAATCACCATGTGTCCATGGCTAGCACACAAGGATCTCAACTCACTTAAAAAATAAGGAGAGATACCATTTTCCTAGTCAGCACGCTCTGACAAGGCAACCCAAGAATCTAGGACCTTTTTTCATATGTCTTCCCTCAGGTCTTGACCCTGGAACTCTTCCCTTTTTCCTTTCTCAGCATAAGGCATGGAGCTCTTGCCCATATGTCAACCTGCCTGAGGCGACGGTGTAGAAAATGGGTTCCGACAAAATGGTTCCCGCCGACCGTTCTTTGTATTGCAACCAAGAGATGACATCACCCTCAGAGCCACTCTGAGGAGTTCATAAGAATCACTTTCTTGCACTGTGTCTTTAGCACCTGGTCACTTTTGCGCGAGCGGCAAACTCCTTGGATTTAGACCAACCAATGCTTCTTTAGTGTCTGCCTTTGGTGGACAACTCTCAGAGGAGTCTCAAAGATAAGAACTATACTCAATGCCAAGCAACTGAAAGGTTCTTTTAGTCCTAGAGCCAACCTGTATCCAAGGCGCGCAGTTGCTCCTTTGATTATTTGCTTTGGGGGTAATCTGGATTGCATCATCCCCCTTGCCTACATGGCACTCCCTGTGAACGCCAAGTGGTGCCAGCCACCAGGAAGGACCTTGGAATGTTCTAAGATGTCTCTTAGAACCTTCGTTTCCCCCTTTTAGTCACAAAGAAAATAAGTCACCGGCCTGGGATTTGACTCAGTGACCTTTCGCTGTAAAGACTGACTATGGAACGTCTAAGCCACATGCAGTTGTGCTAGGTAGTGTTTCCTGGCTATACTATCTTGATTAGACCAAGGGGACTTGCTCCAAAGGAGCAATGCATGCCTTGTCTATCTCTTCTAGACTTAGGAGACTTACTCCAAGGGAGCAGTGCATGCCTTGTCTGTCCTCTGCCTGTCCAAATATCAACCATCGACAACGAGCATATCAGGGCAACAAGTGGATAGCGAACTTGCATCCAATGAAGAGAACAAAACATGGGTTCTGGTGGACAGGCCCAACAAGCGCAAAGCTCTAAGCCTGTAGGCTGGGAAAAGTCTTGGACAGGCCCAACATTGATCTCATGGAGGCAAAGATGATGGCTGGCGTGAAGCACTGAGCCTGCAAGATGGGAAAACCCTTTTGCCACAACTCTTACCTTGTATTTGATGATAGTACCATCCCGCTTGAGTTTTCTCCGGAGTACTTAGTTTGACCCCATCACATGCACGTTTGGGGGCCTTTCCACCATAACCCATGTTCCGTTCTCTTCAATGGATGCGAATTCGCTATCCACTTGTTACCATGATATGCTCGTTGTCCATGGCTGATATTTGGACAGGCATAGGACAGGCTAGGCATACACTGCTCCCTTGGAATAAGTCACGTAAGTAGAGTCCAGATAGGCAAGGCATATACTGCTCCTTAAGAACAAGTCCCCTTGGTCTAATCTGGATAGCATAGCCATCAAACACTACCTAGGACAACTCCTTGTGGCTTACACGTTCATGAGTTCCTTTTCGGAGCAAATCCCAGCCCATTGACTAATTTTCTTTGTGACCAAAATGGGGACAGGAAGGTTCTAAGAGACATCTTGAACCATTCCAAGATCCTTGTGGCTGGCTTGATCTAGCGGTCACTAGGAGCGCCATGTAGGCAAGAGGGATGACGCAATCGAGATTGCCCCCCTAGTAGGTCATCCAACGAGCTACTTCGCGCCTAGGATAGAGGCTGGATCTAAGACTATAAGAACCTGTCGATTGCCTTTCATTAAGTAGAGTTCTTACCTTTGAGGCTCCTCACACAGTTATCCACCAGAGGCAGACACTAAAGAAGCATTGGTTGGTTTAAGTCCCAGGATTTTGCTCCTCGCGTGGTGTTACAAGGTGCTAAGAACATAGTGCAAGGAAGTGAGTCCTATGAACTGCTAAGTATGGAAGCTTGGCTCTGAGAGTGATATCATCTCTTGGTTGTAATACCAAGAGCGGTGGCGGGGAACCATTGTGTCGGAACCCGTTTTCTAGACCGTCGCCTCAGGCAGGTTGACAAAGGGCTGTGGGCCCACATTAACTAGTTACAAGGTACGCTTCTGCACACTCGTGGGCCCTCTCTGTCTTGGAGCACGCATCAGTGTTGGATCTGGAGGAGAGAGGGAGCCTTGGAGCAGCGAGCATGTGTGATTGGAAGGGCATCACTTGTGCTGAAGAATGGTTGTTGAATCACTCAAAATGATGGAGTACATATAGAGCTAGATCTTGGGCAAGTCAGCCCTCTCACAAGCCACACCACGTAGCCATGGAGGCTAAGGCTCACACACTAGAGTCTATAATCTCACATCAAGGAGGAAATAAGCCTAGCAATCAGGCTAACCACTCACACACGACCTAGAGAGCAAGAAAATGCTCTCATGGCACACTCCTAGTGGTCACATAACCCACAATCCCATGGAGGATCCCCATGTGTCCATGGCTAGCACACAAGGATCTCACCTCACCTAAAAAGAAATGAAAAGTACCTTTATCATAGTCAGTACACTCTGACAAGGCAATCCTAAGACCAAGGACCTTTTTGGATATTTCTCCCATCAGGTCTTGACCCTAGACCTCTTCCCTTTTTGTTTTCTCAGGCTAAGGCATGGAGCCATCGCCCATGGTCACCCGGATATCGGCGGTCCATGACCCTGGAAACTACAAAAATTCATTTTTCCCAGTCCGACCATTGGATCGTCCTCAAACTTGGATCGTATACAATTTGCCACCTGATCTTTCGAATGGTGAAGTTGGATTGACAATCGGAGCACGCATCTGGTAGTTTCCTAAAACTTGCTCTTGTGGACCTGAAACTGAGCCGGATGGCTCCTTTCCCAACAATCTCTCACTTTGCCGCAGTCAAAGTGGGCTGAGTCTACATGCCTTCATGCAAACCTGTTGCTTCTCATGGGTCACTGGCTTGGTGCAGAAATCAGCGACGTGCTTGCTGGTTGGAGTAAACTCCAGCTTGATAGTACCCTCCTGCACCATGTGCGTGATGAAATGATATGCGATGTCAATGTGCTTGGTGCGTGCATGGTGCTTAGGATTCTTGGCGAGTGCGATTGCGCTCTGGTTGTCGACGCGCACAAGAACTGGAACTACCGCACTCCTACTCATCTCTGCCATGAGACGCTGAAGCCAAACTGCTTCCTTGGCTCCAAAACTGATAGAGACGTACTCAACTTCCGTACTTGAGGTGGTCACGACCATCAGTCGCTTGCTACACTAGCTGATGGCACCACCATTCATGAGGAACACATGTCAAAAGATGGACTTACGGTCCTCAGGGTTTGAAGCCCAATCTGCATCTGTGTAGCCGATGATGCTATTGTCGTTGCCGTTCTAGGTGATGCTGATGTTGATGGTTCCAGCAAGGTAGCGGAAGATTCGCTTCACTGCCTTTTGGTGCTCAGGTCCCGGGTTTGCCATGTACTGGCTCATAGCGCTAACAGCTTGTGCGAGGTCCAGCCTAGTTGCCACCGTGAGGTACATGAGGCTGCCGAAGGCGCTCTGGTACTTCTGCCGCTCAGTTGCATATGCTTCTCCATTAAATCTCACGAGGTACTGCCGCGTCTCTAGCGGCGTGCCGATGGCTTTTGCCTCTGCCATGCAAAACTACTGCAAGACATCTTTGATATAGCGGCTTTGCTACAGTAAGAGAGCGTGATTTGCGGTCACGCTTGATCTGGATACCGAGGAAGTATGATGCCTCCCTGAGATCAGACATCTGGAAGCACTCTTGCATGGCCTCCTTGAACTCCTGCAGTGCAGACATGCTGTTGGAAAGGAGGAGCATGTCATCCACATAAACGATGATGATAAGCATCTCATGACCATGCTGCCAGCGATAGAAGCTGTAGTCACACTCACTGCCTTCGAACCCCATGCACTGCAATGCCGCATCCAACTTCTGATTCCAAGCACGCGACGCTTGCTTCAGGCCGTACAGCGACTTATGCAGCTTGCAAACCAGGAGCTGCGGACCATCCATGACGAACCCCTCCGGCTGCTCCATGTTGATCTCCTCCTCCAAGTCACCATTCAAGAATGCCGTCTTGACATCCATGTGGTGAACTCAAAGTCCTCAGCTGCTGCATAAGAGAGGAGCGTGCGCACACAGGCAAACGTTTCTATGTAGTCGATGCCCTTGTGCTGCAAGTAGCCCTTGGCGACCAGCCTTGCCTTGTACTTTTCTAGTTTACCATCAGCTCCCCGCTTCTTCTTCAACACCCACTTGCACTTGATCACCTTACATCTAGGTGGATGCTTAGTCAGCTCCCACGTGCCGTTGTCCAGTTGCGACTATATCTCCTGCTGCACGGCTTGCACCTAATCTTATGCATCCGGTGCAGCCATGGCCTCCTTGTATGACGTTGGCTCATCTGAATCTGCTACAATTGCTACGTTTATCTATTCTGCTTTATGCAGCATCCTGAAATGGCCACGCTCACCAGGCTTGTAACGCACCCTAAGAGGGTACCTGCGACCTGGTGGTGGAGCGTTAGCGCGCGGCTGGCGCGGTTCTGCTAGCACAACTGCTACTGCTGGTGGTGCTACATCTCCCTCCTATGCTTCTGCCGATGAGGGTGCTATATGTGCTGCATCAGACATGGAAGAGTAAAGTGATTCTCCCACTGTCATAGTAGATCGGGAGAGACTGGGTCAGGAAGGATTTCTGCTCCCACTGTCTCGTCAGCAGCTGATTCGGTTGCCTCTTCATAGACAATGTTGGTGCCGATGACGTTGCTCTTGTTGAAGATGACATCCCTGGAGATGATGACGTGGCCTGTATCCCTCTCGTAGAGGCGGCGAGTACGGCGCGGTACGCTGCGCCTTGCTGCCAACTGCTGCGAGGTAGTCCTGGAACTCCTTTCTCAGGTACTCTCCACCACGATCGCTGGGCAGTGCCTTGATCTTCTTGCCAGTCTCGTTCTCCACCATGGCCTTGAACTCCTTCAACCTGTCAAAGGACTAGTCCTTGGAAGGAAGGAAGTACAGAGGAGAATAACGACTGAAATCATCAATGAAGTTCAGGAAATACCTAGAGCCTCAAAAGCTATGGGTCTGCATCGGTCCGCACAAGTCTGTGCGGACCGGCTCCAACACCTCCTTTGCACGCTCCCCTGCTCCAGAGAACACCTCCCGGTACTGCTTCCCCTCCAAACACCCGATGCACAACTGCTGCTCAAGTTTAGAGATGGTAGGCAGGTCACGAACCATGCCGCATGAAGTTGTTGTAAGGCGGGCATGCCGATGTGGCCGTAACGCGCGTGCCAGATCTTGCCATCTGTCGCCTGCACCACTGTTGCAAGACTCTGCTCATGCGGGATCTTGGTCGCCCCCAGCAGGTGGTACATGTCGCCCTCCTTCATCGACCTGGCCAACTCCTCTCTTGTATCCTTGTTGAGGATGTAGCCATAGTCATCATCGAAGACAATGCGCAGTCCTGTGTTTGTAAGAGAGGAGACTGAGAGGAGGTTGAATGCAGCATCAGGTACATATAGCACGCCATGGAACACTCCCACTTCAATGCCACGTGGGGTCTCCAACCACATCTCCACACTCCCAATCCCCTCAACATACACCACCCGATCATCACCCATAGCGATAGGACGGGGAGGGGTGGACAGCAGCTGTGTAAACCACTCCTTGTGATGTGTGAGGCTCTTGGTACACCCTGAGTCCTTGTACCATGCGAGATCCGCCTTCTCCACCTGCGACATGTCAGCTGCTTCGCGAGCTCCTTTGCCCTGTCCAGATACGCATCCATCCTTTCACCACCATGCATTTTCAGTGCCATCATCTTTTCCTCCAAAGTTATGAGGAATGCAGAATCCTTGCTCTCATACTTCTTGCACAACGTGTCCCACCAACCCTTTGCAGTAGCCTTGTCACTCACGTACTGAAGATACGGGTTGGAGATGGTGTTGACAAACAGCTTGTAGGCCTGCTTGTCCTTCTTCTTCCACTCCTCATACACCGCTGGTACAGCTGCAGAAGAACCCGCATCAGCTGCACCCTTTTGCGGAATCCTCCCCGCCATCACCTGCGGTGCGGTGATGCCTTTTTCCTGTGGAACTGGAGCCGGCTCGTCGCCGCTTACCACCTCCCACAAGCCCCTCTCCTCCAAAAGGAGGCGGGTATGGATCTTCCAAAACGTGAAGTTGGCACGTCTTTTGAGCCTCTCCAAAGGCTGGGCTGCTGTCACAACGCCAGCTGCTGCCATTTTGAGCCTTGGTGATGCTCAGCGCTGCCCTTGGATGGCGGCGCTACCCCTGCTTCT
>SZWC01002671.1:175694-188013 GCA_023375785.1 Penium margaritaceum
GCGCTGCCCTTGGATGGCGGCGCTACCCCTGCTTCTGCTGCTGCTTTTGCCAGAAATCTGTCTGACATAAAATGGACTGTAGAGGCCAGCAGACTGGGAATTTTGAAAACCGGAGCTCATCAATGGAAAATTCAGCTAAAAACATTTCAGATCGACCCATAAAACAGGGTCATCAACAGGGGATTTTAAAAGATATGCCCTCTTGAAAACAGGGTATGCTTCTACTCCTAGTCCAACTCAGACCAGCCAGCTTGTAAACGACGTTTCTCCCAAACGAATCAATGGAATGCAAACATGTTTGCACCAATGGAAAGCTTAGAAAAAATATCACAATTCTCATGTGCCACTCTTTAAATTTGACAAAGAAACAAGAGAGTTATTGTCATCACTCATAGAGAAGAGTGTAGCCCTGGCCAACCTCGTATTGCGAACAACTATCAATCCGACCGTTGGATTTTTGCGATCTTGGGCTCGTTAGAAAGCTTGTCTCTTGAACTTGAGGATCTTGTGGTCGATTCTGAAATCCACGCAAGGTTTTCTCCCAACCCGTCACTTTCAATGTGATGGCCTGTGCTGGCTGAAAGTGGCAGAACTTGGCTCTGATACCAAATGTTAGATCTGGGGGAGAGAGGGAGCCTTAGAGTAGCGAGCATGTATGACTGGAAGGGCATCACTTGTGCTGAAGAATGGTTGTTGAATCACTGAAAATGATGGAGTACATATAGAGCTAGAGCTTAGGCAAGTCAGCCCTCTCACAAGCCACACCACTTAGCCATGGAGGCGAAGGAGAGATACCTTTTTTCCTAGTCATCACACTCTCACAAGGCAACCTAAAAAATCTAGGACCTTTTTCGGATATATCTCCCATCATGTCTTGGAGGGGGATCGGTTGGGAGGGAATGGAGAGCAGCTTCCTGAACCACTCCTTATGGTGCATCAGACTCTTGGTACACCCCTAGTCCTTGTACCACGCCAGATCTGCCTTCTTCTATTACGACATGTCAGACTTTACCATGAAGAAGCGGTCGTGCACCTCCTTGGCCACGTTCATGTTGCCAAAATGGCCTTTGCCAGACTAGTTCTTATACTACTGCTGCTGCTACTGATGACGTTGTTTTGACTATTGTTGCTTTTGTTGTGGAGATTGCTGCTTTTGCTGCTGCCGCTACTCCTTCTCAGACCTTTTGAACTTGAAGCACTCTTTCTTGTAGTGCCCCTCTTTCTAGCAATAGAAGCACTTGCTTTTCTTCTTGCCTTGCTATTGCCCGGACTGCTGCTGTTGCTCGTTATATGAGCCCATGGTCATGAAAGCCGCTTCACTATATATCTGCGGTATGCGCTTGTGTGCATTGCGACTTAGTTCTACGTGGACTAGGTACATGGAGATGAAGTCCTGGTGGAGAGTTGGCTAGCACTCCAATGTCTCTCGCACTATGTCATAGCTTGTTAGGAGTCCCTTCAGGGAGCGCGTGCCTTCCACAAGGTTGGTGGCTACTTTCAGCTGCTTTGCCAGCTCTTTTGCCTTGTTCAAGTACGCTTCCATCCCTTTGCCACCGTGCATTTTTAGCACCATCGTCTTCTCCTCCAAAAGCATGAGGAATGCATGATCCTTTCTCTCATTCTTCATGCACAACGTGTCATACTCCTCTCTTGCAGTATCCTTGTCACTCATGTACTAAAGATGCGGGTTGGAGATGGTGTTCACAGGCCGCTTGTATGCCTGCCTCTCCTTCTTCTTCAACTCCTCATATACCGTTGGTACAGTTGTAGATGAACTTGCATGTGCTATACCTTTTTGCGGTGCCTTCTCCGCGACCACCTCCACTACGGTAAAGTCTTTCTTGTGTGGAGACAGAGCACGCTCATCGCTGCTCACCACCTCCCACAAGCCTCTCTCTTCCAAAAGGAGGCGGGTACAGATCTTCTAGAACATGAAATTGGCGCGTCATTCTAGCCTCTCCAAGGGCTGGGCTCTAGTCACCACACCTGATGCTTCAATTTTAAGCTATGGTTATGCTTAGTGCTTCCCTTGAGTGGCGACGCTACCCCTACTTCTGGTGCTACTTATGCCAGAAATATTTCTAACAGAAAATGGATTGTAGATGGGAGCATACTGGATGTTTCAAAAAACTAAGCCCACCACTGCAAAATGCAGCTCAAACCCTTCTAGATCGACTCATGAATGAAAGTCATGAATGGGAGATTGTCAGAGATATGCCCTTTTGAAAAGAGGGTATGCTACTGCTCTTACTCCAGGTTAGACCTGCTAGCTTGCAAACGGCGTTTCTCCCAAACGCCTTGATCAGAAGTAAATATTTTTTCTTCAATGAGAAGCTTAGGAAAAACATTTTAATACGCATGTGCTACTTTTTACATTTGACAGAGAAATGAGAGAGTTATGGTCATCACAAGAAGACACTCTTCCTAAGATGGAAAACCAGTCCTAGTGAACCTTGTTTTGAGCATAACTCTCAATCCGACTGTTTGATGTTCAGAATTGAGAGCTCGTCGCAACTCTTGTCTCTTGAACTTGAACTTGGTCGTTCATCAAATTTGATGAAGGTTTCACTTTAATCTGTCACGTTCAAAGTGTCGGCCTGTGCTGGCTGAAAGTGGTAGAACTTGGCTCTGATACCAAGTATTGGAGCTACAGGAGAGAGGGAGCCTTCGAGCGGTGAACATGGTGGACTGGAAGGGCATCACTTGTGCTGAAGAATGGTTGTTAAATCACTCAATTTTTTGGAGTACATATAGAGCTAAAGCTTGGGCAAGTCAGCCCTCTCACAAGGCACAACACTTAGTCATGGAGTTACAACTCACACACTAGAGTCCATAATCTCACACAAGAGAGGAAATCAGCCTAGTAGTCAGGCTCCCTGCTCGCACACGACCTTGAGAGCTATAAATTACTCTCATGACACACTCCTAGTCGTCACATAACCCACAATTGCATAGAGAATCATCATGTGTCCATGGCTAGCACACAAGGATCTCACCTCACTTAAAAAGTAAGGAGAGATACCATTTTCCTAGTCAGCATGCTCTGACAAGGCAACCCAAGAATCTAGGACCTTTTTGCATACGTATTCCCTCAAGTCTTGACCCTCAAACTCTTGCCTTTTTCCTTTCTAAGCCTAAGGCTTGGAACTCTTGCCCATATGTCAACCTGCCTGAGGCGACGGTCTAGAAAATCGGTTCCGACAAAATGGTTCCCGCCAACCGTTCTTTGTATTGCAACCAAGAGATGATATCACCCTCAGAGCCACTCTGAGCAGTTCATAAGAATCACTTTCTTGCGCTGTGTCTTTAGCACCTGGTCACTTTTGCGCAAGCCGCGAACTCGTGGGATTTAGACCAACCAATGCTTCTTTAGTGTCTGCCTTTGGTGGACAACTCTCGGAGGAGTCTCAAAGATAAGAACTCTACTCAATGCCAAGGAACTAAAAGGTTCTTTTAGCCCTAGAGCCAACCTGTATCCTAGGCGCGCAGTTGCTCCTTTGATGATATGCTTTGGGGGTAATCTGGATTGCGTCATCCCCCTTGCCTACATGGCACTCCTTGTGAACGCCAAGTGGTGCCAGCCACTAGGAAGGACCTTGGAATGTTCTAAGATGTCTCTTAGAACCTTCGTGTCCCCCTTTTGGTCACAAAGAAAATTAGTCACCGGCCTGGGATTTCACTCAGTGACCTTTTGCTGTAAAGACTAACTCTGGAACGTCTAAGCCAGAAGGAGTTGTGCTAGGTAGTGTTTCCTGGCTATACTATCTTGATTAGACCAAGGGACTTGCTCCAAAGGAGCAATGCATGCCTTGTCTATCTCTTCTAGACTTAGGAGACTTACTCCAAGGGAGCAGTGCATGCCTTGTCTGTCCTCTGCCTGTCCAAATATCAGCCATGGACAACGAGTATATCAGGGCAACAGGTGGATAGCGAACTTGCATCCAATGAAGACAACAGAACATGGGTTCTGGTGGACAGGCCCAACAAGCGCAAAGCTCTAAGCCTGTAGGCTGGGAAAAGTCTTGGACAGGCCCAACATTGATCTCATGGAGGCAAAGATGACGGCTGGCACGAAGCACTGAGTGTGCAAGATGGGAAAACCCTTTTCCCACAACTCTTACCTTGTACTTGTTGATAGTACCATCCTGCTTGAGTTTTCTCCGGAGTACCCAGTTTGATCCCACCACATGCATGTTTGGGGGCCTTTCCACCATAACCCATGTTCCGTTCTCTTCAATGGATGCGAGTTCGCTATCCACTTGTTACCATGATATGCTCCTTGTCCATGGCTCATATTTGGATAGGTACACAACGGGCTAGGCAAACACTGCTCCCTTGGAATGAGTCACCTAAGTCGGGTCAAGATAGGCAAGGCATGCACTGCTCCTTAAGAGCAGGTCCCCTTGGTCTTATCTGGATAGTAAAGCCAGCAAACACTACCTAGGACAGGACCTTGTGGCTTAGACGTTCCAGAGTTACTTTTCGTAGCAAATCCCAGCCTAGTGACTAATTTTCTTTGTGACCAAAATGGGGACAGGAAGGTTCTAAGAGACATCTTAAAATATTCCAAGATCCTTCCTCGTGGCTGGCTCTAGTTGGCAGTCACTGGGAGCGCCATGTAGGCAAAAGGGATGACGCAATCAAGATTGCCCCCCGAGTAGGTCATCCAACAAGCCACTACGAGCCTAGGATAGAGGCTGGCTCTAGGACTATAAGGACCTGTCGATTACCCTTCATTGAGTAGAGTTCTTGCCTTTGAGACTCCTTACAGAGATGTCCACCAGAGGCAGACACTAAAGAAGCATTGGTTGGTCTAAGCCCCTGGATTTTGCTCCTCACAAGAAAGCTACCAGGTGTCAAGAACAAAGTGCAAGGAAGTGATTCCTATGAACTGCTAAGTATGGAAGCTTGGCTCTGAGGGTGATATCATCTCTTGGTTGTAATACTAAGAGCGGTGGCCGGGAACCATTGTGTTGGAACCCGTATTCTAGACCGTGGCCTCAGGCAGGTTGACAACGGGCTATGGGCCCACTTTGACTAGTTATAAGGTACGTTTCTGCACACTCCTGGGCCCTCTCTGTCTTGGAGTACGCATCAGTGTTGGATCTGGAGGAGAGAGGGAGCCTTGGAGCTGTGAGCATGTGTGATTGGAAGGGTATCAATTGTGCGAAAGAAGGGTTGTTGAATCACTCAAAATGATGGAGTACATATAGAGCTAAAGCTTGGGCAAGTCAGCCCTCTCACAAGCCACACCACTTAGCCATGGAGGCTAAGGCTCACACACTAGAGTCCATAACCTCACACAAGGGAGGAAATCAGCCTAGCAATCAGGCTGACCACTCCCACACGAACTAGAGAGCAAGAAAACTGTAGCAGGAGGGCCGGTTCAGCCCTCCATCTTCGCTAATGCGAGGGGTGGTTGCGCACCACCCCTCGTGTCAGCGAGGGCTGGCCGGCGGCCAGCAGTTCGCTGGCCGTCGGCCAGCTCGCTGCCGGCCGGCTGGACGGCCGGCGGCCGGCCAAGCGACCGGCCGGCCACCGGCCGGCCAGCCGGATCGCGGCCTTACCCGGATCGGTGGCTGGGAGGCCACGAGGGCCTCGAGGGCGAGGCCTCGTGTCCTCGTGCCCTGGCCCTCCCTCGCCCTCCTTGCTAACGAGCAAGAGAGGACGAAGGGATAGGGGTAGCGATGGGAGGTCAAAATAGCTGGCGCGAAATCGCCGGCGTGCCTCGCACGCGACGATTTTGCGCCAGAACAACAAAACATGAATCAAAGTTTGTTTAGGACGAACTTCGACATAAAACGAATGAAATAACTCGTGCGAACACACGAGTTTGAGGTAAAAACCCCCGGTTTGGGTCCCAAAACCAGGGGTTTGGTTAAAAACGGAAATGGGCCTCCAGAGACTCGAAATATTCGAGTCTCCCTGCTCTGGGTCGTTGATGAAGATTGCCCCTTAGTCTTGCGAAGGGGGTAAACCCCTGACGCGGACTGAGAACGCCATTCTGCAAACTACGACGACGATTTCACAGCAGGAGCTGGAGACACGCCCGTTACAAAAACGCTCCCATGGCACACTCCTAGTGGTCACATAACCCAGAATTCCATCGAGAATTGCCATGTGTCCATGGCTAGCACAGAAGGATCTCACCTCATCTAAAAAGTAAGGAAAGGTACCTTTTTCCTAGTCCGCACACTCTGACAAGGCAATCCTAAGACCAAGGACCTTTTTGGATATTTCTCCCATCAGGTCTTAACCCTGGTCCTCTTGCCTTTTTGTTTTTTCAGGCTAAGGCATGGAGCGATCGCCCATGGTCACCCGGATATCGGCGGTCCATGACCGCGGAAACTACAAAAATTTGTATCTCCCAATCCGACCGTTGGATCGGCCTCAAACTTGCACCGTAGACATTTTGCCACCTGATCTTTCCAATGGTGAAGTCAAATTGACAATCGGATCAGGCATCTTGTAGTTTCCTAAACCTTGCTCTTGTGGACCTGAAACTGAGCCGGATGGCTCCTTTCCCAACAATCTGCCACTTTGCCATTGTCAGAGTGGGCTGAGTCCACAGGCCTTCATGCAAAACTGCTGCTTCTCACGGGTCACTGGCTTGGTAGAGAAATCAGCGACCTGCTTGCTGGTTGGAGTAAACTGCAGCTTGATAGCACCCTATTGCACCATGTGCCCGATGAAACGATATGCGATGTCAATGTGCTTGGTGCGTGCATGGTGCTCAGGATTCTTGGCGAGTGCGATTGCGCTCTGGTTGTCGACGCACACAGGACCTGGAACTGCTACACTCCAACTCGTCTCTGCCATGAGACGCTGAAGCCAAACTGCTTCCTTGGCCCCAGAACTGAGAGAGACGTACGGAGCTTCCGTGCTTAAGGTGGCCACGACCATGTGCCGCTTGCTGCACCAGCTGATGGTCCCACCATTCATAAGGAACATATATCCAGAGATGGACTTATGGTCCTCAGGGTTTGAAGCCCAATCTGCATCTGTATAGCCGATGATGCTGTTGTCGTTGCCTTTGTAGGTGATGCCGATGTTGATGGTTCTAGCAAGGTAGCGGAAGATCCGCTTCACTGCTTTCTCGTGCTCCGGTCTGGGGTTTGCCATGTGCTGGCTCATGGCGTTTACAGCCGGTGCGAGGTCCGGCCTGGTTGCCACCATCAGGTACATGAGGCTGCCGACGGCACTCTAGTACGTCTGCCGCTCCGTTGCATTTGCTTCTCCATTGAAGCTCACGAGGTACTGCCGTGTCTCTAACGGCGTGCCGATGGGTTTTGCCTCTGCCATGCCAAAGTGCTGCAAGACATCTTTGATATAGCGGCCTTGCTGGAGTGAGAGAGCGTGATTTGTGGTCACACTTGATCTCGATACCGAGGAAGTATGATGCCTCCCCGAGATCAGACATCTGGAAGCGCTCCAGCATGGCCTCCTTGAACTCCTATAGTGTAGACATGCTGTTGGAAAGGAGGAGCATGTCATCCACATAGATGATGATGATAAGCACCTTATGACCATGCTGCCAGCGATAGACGCTGTAGTCACACTCACTATGTTCCAACCCCATGCAATGGAATGCCGCATCCAACTTCTGGTTCCAAGCACGCGACGCTTGCTAGAGGCCGTACAGCGACTTTTGCTGCTTGCAGACCAGGTGCTCCTGGCCATCCATGACGAACCCCTCCGGCTGCTCCATGTAGATCTCCTCCTCTAAGTCACCATTCATGAATGCTGTCTTGACATCCATGTGGTGAACCTTGAAGTCCTCTGCTGCTGCATAAGAGAGGAGCGTGCGCACAGAGGCAAACTTTACAACAGGGGCAAATGTTTCTGTGTGTCGATGCTCTCCTCCTACGAGTAGCCCTTGGCGACCAGCCTCGCCTTGTACTTTTCCAAGTTACCATCAACTCCCTGCTTCTTCTTGAACATCCACTTGCACTTGATCACCTTATGTCCAGGTGGACGCTCAGTCAGCTCCCACGTGCCGTTGTCCAGTTGCGACTATATCTCCTGCTGCACGGCTTGCACCCAATCTACTGCATCCGGTGCAGCCATGGCCTTCTTGTATGACGTTGGCTCATCTGAATCTGGTGCAAATGCTACGTTCATCTGTGTTGGTTTCTGCAGTATCCAGAAATGGCCACGCTCACCAGGCTTGTAACGCACCCTAAGAGGGTACGTGCGACTTGGTGCTAGAGCGTTAGCGGGCCGCTGGCACGATGCTACTAGCACAACTGCTACTACTGGTGGTGGTACATCTCCCTCCTCTACTTCTGCCGATGAGGCTGCTGTATGTGCTGCATCAGACATGGGAGAGTAGAGTTATTCTCTTACTGTCACAGTAGAGGAAGGATCGGGAGAAACTGGGTCAGGAAGGATTTGTGCTCCCACTCTCTCGTCATCTGCTCGTTTTGCTGCCTCTTCACAGACAATGTTGGTGCCAATGACATTGCTCTCGTTGAAGACAACATCCCTCGAGATGATGACGTGGCGTGTATCCCTCTCGTAGAGGTGATAGGCCTTCCTTGCCACGTTGTAGCTAATCATCAATATCTGCGCACTCTTTGCATCCCATTTTTGTCGCTTCTCCTTGGGTACGTGCATGTACTCCAGGCCGCTAAATGCTCGGAGATGACCCACGCTCGGTTTCTTACTGAACCACGCCTCGTACAGCATCATTTGCTGCAGCGCCTTAGCTGGACTGCGGTTCTTGATGTAGGCCGTAGCGCTAACGGCTTCAGCCCAAAAGTTGTAGGTCAGCTGAGCCGTGTGCAGCATGGAGCGCGCCGACTCCAGAATGGTACGGTTGGCACGTTCTGCTACACCGTTCTGCTACGGCGAGTACGGCGCGGTACGCTGCGCCTTGACGCCAGCTGCTGCGAGGTAGTCTTGGAACTCCTTGCTGAGGTACTCTCCACCGCAATCGCTGCGCAGCGCCTTGATCTTCTTGCCATTCTGGTTCTCCACCATGGCCTTGAACTCCTTGACCCTGTCAAAGCACTGGTCCTTGGAAGGAAGGAAGTACAGAGCAGTGTAACGGCTGAAATCATCAATGAAGTTCAGGAAATACCTAGAGCCTCCAAAGCTCTGGGTCTGCATCGGTCTGCACAAGTTTGTGTGGACCAGCTCCAACACCTCCTTCGCACGCTCCCTTGCTCCAGAGAACACCTCCTAGTACTGCTTCCCCTCCAAACAGCCGATGCATAACTGCTGCTCAAAGTTAGAGATGGTAGGTAGGTCATGGACCATCTGCTTTGCTTGAAGCTAATTCAAGGCACGCATGCCGATGTGGCCATAGCGTGCGTGCCAGATCTCGCCATCTGTCGCCTGCACCACTGTTGCAAGACTCTGCTCACGCGGGATCTTGGTCGGCCCCAGCAGGTGGTACATGTTGCCCTCCTTCACCGACCTAGCCAACTCCTCCCCTGTATCCTTGTTGAGGATGTAGCCATAGTCATCATCAAAGACGGTGCGCAGTCCTATGTTTGTAAGAGAGGAGACTGAGAGGAGGTTGAATGCAGCATCAGGTACATACAGCATGCCATGCAACACTCCCGTTTCAATTCCATGTGGGGTCTCCAATCACATCTCCACAATCCCAATCCCCTCAGCATACACAACCCGGTCATCAACCATAGCGATAGGACAGGGAGGGATGGACAGCAGCTGTGTAAACCACTCCTTGTGATGTATGAGACTCATGGTACCCCCTGAGTCCTTGTACCATGCGAGATCCGCCTTCTCCACCTGCGACATGTCAGACTTCGCCATGAAGAGACGGTTGCGGACCTCCTTGGCCGCATTCATGTTGCCAAATTGGCGCACACCAGCCTGGTTTTGCTGCTGCTGCTGCTGCTGCTGCTGACGTTGCTGTGACTGCTGCTGCTGTTGCTGCTGTTTTGGTTTCTAGTGCTGCAAGGAATGCTACTACTGCTGCTCCTTTTGGTCCCTCTTGAGCTTGAAATACTCCTTTTTGTAGTGTCCCTCTTTCTTGCAGTATTGGCATTTGCCTTTGTTTCTGCCTTTCTGCTGCCCAGACTGCTGCTGCTGCTGCTAGTTACGTGAGCTCGTGGCCACAAAAGCTGCTTCACTACTGCCGTCGTCATTGTGCTTTGCCGCATTGCAACGCAATTCCACCTGCACCAGGTGTGTGCAGATGAAGTCGAGGTCGAGAGTTGGCTGGCACTCCAGCGTCTCTCGCACCGTGTCGTAGCTGGTTGGAAGTCCCCTCATCAAGAGGAGGATGAAGCGCGTCTCTTCTACAGGGTTGCTAACTGCTCTCAGCTGCTTTGCGAGCTCCTTTGCCTTGTCTAGATACGCCTCCATCCCTTCACCACCCTGCATTCTGAGCGCCATCATCTTTTCCTCCAAAAGCATGAGGAATCCAGGATCCTTGCTCTCATACTTCTTGCACAACGTGTCCCACCAATCCTTTGTAGTAGCCTTGTCACTCATGTACTGAAGATGCAGGCTGGAGATGGTGTTGACAAGCAACCTGTAGGCCTGCTTGTCCTTCTTCTTCCACTTCTCATACACCGCTGGTACAGGTGCAGAAGAACCCGCATCAGCTGCACCCTTTTGCGGAGTCTTCCCCGCCACCACCTGCGGTACGGTGATGCCTTTTGCCTGTGGAATTCGAGCCGGCTCGTCGCCGCTCACGACCTCCCACAAACCCCTCTCCTCCAAAAGGAGACACGTACGGATCTTCCAAAACGTGAAATCCGCGCGTCTTTCCAGCCTTTCCAAAGGCAGGGCTGCTGTCACAACGCCAGCTGCTGCCATTTTGAGCCTTGGTGATGCTCAACGCTGCCCTTGGATGGCGCCGCTACCCGTGCTTTTGCTGCTGCTTTTGCCAGAAATCTGTCTGACAGGAAATGGACTATAGAGGCCAACAGACTTGGAATGTTGAAACCCGAAGCCCACCACTAGAAAATTCAGCTCAAAATCTTTTAGATCGACCCATTAAACAGGGTCATCAACAGGGGATTTTAAAAGATGTGCCCTCTTGAAAACAGGCCATGCTTCTGCTCCTACTCCAACTCAGACCAGCCAGCTTGTTAACGGCGTTCCTCCCAATGGAAAACATAGGAAAAAAACTACAATTCTCATGTGCTGCTTTTTAAATTTGACAAAAAAACAAGAGAGTTATGCTCATCACAAGGCGACAGTCTTACTCATAGAGAAGAGTGTAGCCCTGGCCGACCTCGTTTTAAGCATAACTCTCAATCCGACCATTGGATGTTTGCCATCTTGGGCTCGTTAGAAAGCTTGTCTCTTGAACTTGAAAATCCAAAGGTCGATTTACAAATCTAGGGAATGTTTTTTCCCAACGCATCACTTTCAATGTGACGGCCTGTGCTAGTTGAAAGTGGCAGAACTTGGCTCTGATACCAAGTATTGGATCTGAGGGAGAGAGGGAGCCTTGGAGCTGTTGGGAAAGGAGCCATCTGGCTCAGTTTCACGTCCACAGGAGCAAGTTCCAGGAAAGTACCAGATGCCTGCTCTGATCGCCGATCTGACTTCACCATTGCAAAGATCAGGTGGAAAAATGTCTACGGCCCAAGTTTGAGACCGATCCAACAATCGGATTGGGAGATATGAATTTTCGAAGTTTCAGGGGTCATGGACCGTCGATGTCTGGGTGGGCATGGGTGATGGCTCCATGCCTTAGCCTGAGAAAAGAAAAAGGCAAGAGGTCCGGGATCAAGACCTGATGGGAGAAATATCCAAAAAGGTCCTTGGTCTTAGGATTGCCTTGTCAGAGTGTGCTGACTAGGATAAAGGTAGCTCTCCTTACTTTTTAGGTGAGTTGAGATCCTTGTGTGCTAGCCATGGACACATGGCGATTCTCCATGGGTTTGTGGGTTATGTGACCACTAGGAGTGTGCCATGAGAGCATTCTCTAGCTCTCTATGTTGTGTGTGAGTGGTCAGCCTGATTGCTAGGCTGATTTCCTCCCTTGTGTGAGATTATGGACTCTAGTGTGTGAGCCTTAGCCTCCATGGCTAAGTGGTGTGGCTTGTGAGAGGGGTGACTTGCCCAAGCTCTAGCTCTATATGTACTCCATCATTTTGAATGATTAAACAACCATTCTTCAGCACAAGTGATGCCCTTCCAATCACACATGCTCGCTGCTCCAAGGCTCCCTCTCTCCTCAAGTTCCAACATTTGGTATCAGAGCCAAGTTCTGCCACTTCCAGCCAGCACAGGCCGTCACTTTGAGAGTGACAGGATGGCGTCAAACCCTCACCAGATTTGACAATCAACCACGCGATCTTCAAGTTCAAGAGACAAGCTTTCCAACGAG
>SZWC01002671.1:199420-223202 GCA_023375785.1 Penium margaritaceum
CCCCCCCCAAACCCCCAACCTGTCAGATCGGTCGGTCGGCGGCTCCTTGCCGCCGACCGACCAATGCTGACACGGCGAGTCAGTGAGGTTGCTTTCCAAAAATTTGGGATGGCCAGACCCCCCGCTCCCCCCATTCGATTCATTTTGCATGTCAAGTTTGAAGCATTTCGTTTGACCCGGGTTTGCCCTCTCATCAAATGACATTTACCTATCGAACTATATGTGATAACGTTTCACATGCAAACCCTGTAACTTGAAAGTCAGATTTCAACCTTTAGACATCAAGCTTCAGACTTCAAAATTCAAAGTCCGACTCAGAACATCAAAGTTCAAACTTACGACATCGAAGTGCTAGATCTGATTAAGATAACGGAAATGTGATAAAAGAAACTAGTCGTTTTGAATATAAAAAATTGCATGTTTGATCTTTGAACTTCAGAGCTTGTGTCAATCAGCGAGCCCAAATCTATTAGCTCCGAAAGCCAAACTTTGCACTCTAAACTCCGATAACTACAACTCAATCAGAATTCGAGGTCAATTCGACACCTGGCAGAGCCCCATCACTTGGTGACGCGTCAAGTACTGCCAGCGTGAGTCTACGCAGCTGACCACGTGAGACTGCTCAAATTTGTACAACCACCAAGACGATCCGCGACTGCCTGAGCAAAAAAGGAAAGCTTATAGCATGCATATTCCACCCAGTTTAAGCCAGAAAACTATACATGTTCACCCTAGTAGCCTAGTCAAACCCGTGGTTCCGGGGTGGCCGATGTGGGGGGGGGATCACATCGATGTGCCGGAGTGGACATCGATGTTCCGGGGTTCGGGGTAGCCAGGTCAACATTGGTTCTTCTCTGTTTGTAGGCGATCAACAACTAAGGGGTAAGCAAAGGATCTGCCCCTTCTAGACCAGTAGCAGTCAAGAGCCTACATCAGCCTACATTGGCCTCAATGAAGCAGAGAAGCAGAGAAGTAGTATGACGATACCTACGACGCTCACTCTTAAGCAGGTCAATGGAGGGATGTCAAAATTCAAAGGGTTTGGTTTTCCCTTGTGGAGATGGCAATTTGAGATTCTCATGAGGGTCTGTAGCTACTTGAACATGTACATTGGAGAAGAGGTTGAACCTCTTAAAACAGATCCTAACTATGAAGCGTGGAGTGTCAAAAATGACATGGCGCTTGCGATTCTTGTGACATAAGTGCATGAGTCACAGAATGTCCACCTCCAAGGTATCAGACATACATAGAAGGCTTATGAGAAGCTTGCATGTATACACCAATTAACGGCTCTCGTAAATCGCCTTTCATCCTTCAAAAGCTGATTTTGATTAGAGTGAGCGACGGAGAGTCGATTCCGGACTTCCTCTTACAGTTTGAAGGACTGTTGTAGCAAGTGACCCAATTGAACAAGGAAATCGATACCAACATGCAGGCCATGATCCTCCTCATGGCGCTACCTGAAAACTAGGGCCCTCTGATCACCATCTTTAACGGCTAGAAGGAGGAGGATTTGACATATGAGGAAGTGTTCGAGTACGTGCGCAACGAAGCCATGTGTTGCAGTGGTATTAAGGCTAACATTTCAGCCTATGCTGTATAGTACAGTGGTCGTAGCAACAACTCCTCTTCTGGTCAGAGGTGAAGCGGAAGCGGTGGCGGTGGAGGAAAAGGCAATGGTGGCCGTTGAAAGAGATCAAAGCGTCCTGGGAAGTGCCATAACTGTAGGAGCTAGAGAAGAGAGGGAGCTTTAAAGCAGCGAGTATTTGGGACTGGAAGAGCATCACTTGTGCTTAAGAATGGCTATTAAATCACTCAAAACAATGGAGTACATATAGAACTTGATCTTGGGCAAGTCAGCCCTCTCACAAACCACACCATTGAACCATGGAGGCTAAGGCTCACACACTAGAGTCCATAATCTCATACAAGATAGGAAATCAGCCTAGCAATCAGGCTGACTATTCACACACGACCTAGAGAGCTAGAAAATTCTCTTATGGCACACTTCTAGTGGTCACATATCCTAGATTCCCATGGAGAATCGCCATGTGTCCATGGCTAGCACACAAGGATCTCACCTCACCTAAAAAGTAAGGAGAGGTACCTTTTTCCTAGTCAGCACACTCTTGACAAGACAACTGAAGAATCCAAGACTTGTACTTTTTCCGATGAGGCCGCTATATCTGTTCCATCTGAAATGGGAGAGTAGACTGGTTCTCCCACTATAACAGTGGAGGAAGGATCAAGAGAGACTGGGTGAGGAAATACATCTGCTCCCACTGCCTCGTTAGTTGCATCTTTTGCTGCCTCTTCACAGACAATGCTGGTACCGATAACTTTACTCTCGTTGAAGACAACATCCCTGAAGATGATGACGTGGCCTGTATCCCTCTCGCAGAGGCGATACGCCTTGCTTGCCACATCGTACTCAGTCATGAGTATCTGTGCGCTCTTTGCGTCCCACTTTTACCGCTTCTCCTTTGGCACGTGCATGTGTGCCAAGCTGTCAGATGCGCGAAGATGACCCACGCTCGTCTTCTTGCCAAACCATACTTCGTACGGCGTAATCTGCTCTGACGCCTTGGTTGGACTACGGTTCTTGATGTACACCGCACTGCTCTCTGCTTTGGCCCAAACGGCGTAGGTTGAGCCAAGCTTCATGTAGTATGGAGCGCGCTGACTCAACGATGGAGCGGTTGTCGTGTTCTACTACACCGTTTTGCTGCGGCAAGTATGGCGTGGTTAGCTGCGCCTAGATGCATGCTACTGCGAGGTAGTCCAAAAACTCCTTGCTCAGGTACTCTCCATCGCGATCGTTGTGCAGCGCCTTGATTTTCTTGCCAGTCTGGTTCTCCACCTTGGCCTTGAACTCCTTGAACCTATCAAAGCACTGGTCCTTGGAGGAAAGGAAGTACACAGTGGTGCAATCACTGAAATCATCAATGAAGGTGAGAAAATACCTAGAGCCTCGAAAGATCTTGTTCAGTAGCGTCTTCTTCGCCACCACCTACAGAGCGGTGGTGCCTTTTCCTTGTGGAGGCGGAGCGCGCTCTTCGCTGCTCAGGACCTTCTACAAGTCCCTCTCCTCTAAAAGGAGGCGGGTACGGATCTTCCAAAACGCAAAGTTGGCACATCCTTCGAGCCTCTCCAAGGGCTAGGCTGTTGTTACCACGCTTGGTGCTGCCATTTTGAGCTTTGGTGATGTTCAGCGCTGCCCTTGAGAGGCAACGCTACCCCTGTTTCTTCTACGGCTTCTGCCATAAATCTGTCTGATAGAAAATGGACTAGAGAGGCCACAAGACTGGAAATTTGGAAAAACTGAGCTCATCCTTGGAAAAAACATCTCAAACGCTTCCAGATTGCCGTATGAAACAGGGTCATCAACATTGGATTTTCAGAGATATTCCCTTTTGAAAACAGGGTGGGCTTGTGCTCCAACTCCAGCTCACACAAGCCAGCTTGTAAATGGCATTTCCCCCAAACGTACCAATGGAGTGGAAAACGTTTTGCACCAATGGAATACTTAGGAAAAAACATTCAATTCGTATGTGTTACATTTTCAATTTAACAAAGAAAGGGGAGAGTTATGGTCATCACAAGGCGAGAGTCTTACTCAGACAGAATAGTGCAGCCCTGGCCGACCTCGTTTTGAGCATAACTCTTAATCCGACTGTTGGATCTTCGCGATCTTAGTCTTGTTATAAAGCGTGTCTTTTGAATTCAAAGATCAATAACTTTGGTGAAACTTTCACCCCAACCGGTCACTCTCAAAGTGACGGCCTGTGCTCACTGAAAGTGGCAGAAATTGGCTTTGATACCAAGTATTGGAACTTGAGGAGAGAGGGAGCCTTGGAGCAGCGAGCATGTGGGACTGGAAGAGCATCGCTTGTGCTGAAGAATGGTTTTTAAGTCACTCAAAAGGATGGAGTACATATAGAGCTAGAGATTAGGCAAGTCAGCCCTCTCACAAGCGACACAGTTTAGCCATGGAGGCTAAGGCTCACACACTAGGGTCCATAATCTCACACAAGAGAGGAAATCAGCGTGGCAATCAGGCAGACCAGTCACACACGACCTAGAGAGCTAGAAAATGCTCTCATGGCACACTTCTAGTGGTCACATAATCCACAATCCCATGGAGAGTCGCCATGAGTCCATGGCTAGCACACAAGGATCTCACCTCACCTAAAAAGTGAGGAGAGGTACCTTTTTCCTAGTGAGCACACTCTGACAAGGTAACCCGAGAATCCAGACCTTTTTTGACATTTCACCCATCAGGTCTTGACCCTGGACCTCTTGCTCTTTTCTTTTCTCAGGCTAAGGCATGGAGCCATCGCCTATGGTCAACCGGATATAGGCAGTCGATGACTCAAGAAATTTTGAAAATTCATATCTCCCAATCCAGCTGTTGGATCAGCGTGAAACTTGGACTGTATACATTTTGCCACTTGATCTTTCCAATGATGAACTTGGATTGAGAATCAGAGCAAACATTTGGTAGTTTCCAAGAACTTGTTGACCTCAAACTGAGCCGGATGGCTGCTTTCCCAATAATAACTGTGTCAAGCCTGGGCATTGGGTACGGGAGTGGAGGGCTGCCAAGAAGGGAGATGAAGATAATGGTGGTAAATATGAGGACAAAGGAAAGGGTAAGAAGGAGTTGACAAACATGATGGCTGAGAGCGTATCGACAGCCAAGGGAGCGGCACTCCTCAAGCGTGGAGCCTACAGGCCCGACTGTGGCACGAACCAACACTCTTCAAGGGAGAAGGATGGGTTCATCTCCATAAGAAACACCGAACGTCTCTTCAGGTGTGCCAACGGTAGCATTGTCCATGCGCAAGGCGAGGGAGATAAGTTGAACAGCATCAACGTGAACAGTGCTAAAAAATACTTGAAGCTGGAGAACGTTGTCTACATGTTGTCTTTTGCGGCAGACCTCTTGTTAGTGTCCAAAAGCACGGACCACGACATGGCTGTCGTCTTCACGGAGGAGGCCGTCATTGTCGAGAACAAGGACATCAAGATCTCCTATCCTAAGGAGAGTCTTGTCGCACAGGTTCGAAGGTTGATGGGCTCTACGTGCTGCAGACCAAACCCCTTGAAAATACAAATAGACGATATGCGGCGGTTGAAGAGCCCAAGTCTCCAAAGCCTGAAGTTGCACCACAAGCCGTCACCATGGCGGCCAACTCCACCGACACCAACGCTGAGCTGTGGCACAGGCGGTCTGGCCATGTGGGCGACAGAACACTGCAANGAGAGTCTTGTCGCACAGGTTCGAAGGTTGATGGGCTCTACGTGCTGCAGACCAAACCCCTTGAAAATACAAATAGACGATATGCGGCGGTTGAAGAGCCCAAGTCTCCAAAGCCTGAAGTTGCACCACAAGCCGTCACCATGGCGGCCAACTCCACCGACACCAACGCTGAGCTGTGGCACAGGCGGTCTGGCCATGTGGGCGACAGAACACTGCAATCTATGCAGGAGCACGAAGTGGTTCATGGGATGAAGGGATGCGAGGCCAAGGATGAGGGAACGTGCAAAAAGCTATGTGAGCCATGCCCCCAAGGCAAGGCAAAGAGAAAGGCCTTTGAACGTAATGGGCAACATGCGGCAGCAATCTTGGACCTGATTCTCTCTGATGTGTGCGGATCATTCTGCATCCCATCGAACGGCGGCAACAAGTATTTTTTGACCTCCATCGATGACCACAGTCGGAAGATGTGGCTCTATTCCTCAAGACAAAGGGAGAGGTCAAGGAGAAGCTGCAAGAGTTTGTCATGATGGTAGAGCGGTAGACAAGAAAGAAGGTCAAAGCACTGCGCAAAGACAACAATGGTGAGTACGAGGCATGCAAAGGCTGGTTGAGCCAACACGGCATCAACCACCAGACTACCACGCCTTACACTACCCAATATAATGGCGTTGCCAAACAGATGAACCAGACTATCCTCGGCATGACACAAAGCATGGTCTCTGAAGCCAAACTCCGACCTTGTTTCTGGGCTCAAGCTGCAAGGACTGCTTGCTACCTTGTGAATCCCACTCCGGTAGCCGCGCTTGGAAGGCGTGGTAAAAAGAAGCAAGAGAAATCGTTCAGGACGCCATAGGAGGCTTGGTCAGGGAAGAAGCCAAATGCCTCACACTTGAGGGTGTTTGGCTGTACTATGTGGGTAAATGTCCAAGCACGAGAAGGAAAACGCAAGCTGGATGCACATGCTTGTAAGTGTGTAATGGTTGGATACAACAGCGCATACAAGGCGTACAGGCTCTTGGACCAAGCGACTGGAAAGATCATCAAGAGCCGAGATGTCGGGTTTGATGAAAGGACGACCGGCAAGGGAGAGTCGCTCGACCCTGTCCATGCTCCCAAATCAGGAGAGTGGGTTGTGTTGCTTGAGTCAGGTGATCAGGCACCAGAAAACTGGCAGATGGTGCCAGTGAAGGATGGTGTTACAAGGAGAGTGGCTATGCACGCTGACACAATGACAGAATCTGACACTGAGTTTGAGTCGTCGGAGGCCTCTGAATCAAACTCTGAGCCCGGTGGCTCTTTCTCAAACAACAAATCATAGGCAGTGCAGGAGGAACAGAAGCAACTAAGCCTTGAAGCACCACTTGCAACACTTTGGCGTAACACGCGCCAGAAGAAACCTCCGCCCAAGTACGATATTGATAGTGCAGAATGGACCGGACTCAGCTGGTCATGCTTGGCGTAGGGAGAGCCTGTGACCGCAACGGACGCTATGAACATGCCAGATGCGGCTCACTGGAAGGAGGGAGTGGATAGCAAACTCGCATCCATTGAAAAGAAGGGAACATGGGTTCTGGTGGACAGGCTTCTAAACGCACGCGTGGTGGGATCAAAGTGGGTACTCCGTAAAACGTTCAAGCAGGATGGTAGTATAAAAAACTACTAGGCAACAGCTCTGGTGAAGGGGTTTTCCCAGCGTGCACGCACAGAGTACGAGACCTTTGCGCCAGTCGTCATCTTTGCCTCCATCGGATCCATGTTGGGCATTGCCGCTGCAAAAGATTTGTACCTCTGCCAGATGGATGTCAAGACAGCTTTCCTCTACGGGAAGCTAGACAAAGAAGTGCTAATGGAAGTGCGAGAGGGAGTGAAAGCTCCAGAAGGGAAGGTTTGCAAATTGGTCAAAGCACTCTACAGGCTGAAACAGGCCCCAAGGATGTGGTACAAGGAGATGGACGGCTTCATGGCCGGGCTTATCTTCACCACTGCTAGAATGACCCTAGTATCTATGTACGGGAGGATGAGAAAGACTTGATGCTGGTTGTAATGTACGTGGATGACCCGATCATCTGCTCATCATCGGTCGAGCTGTTGAACAAGCTCAAGACAGATCTCAGAAATAGGTTCAAGATGAAGGACATGGGTCCGCTCGAGTTCTACCTCGGGATAGCCGTCCACCGCAATCGAGCAGCAGGTATCATCGAGCTGAACCAGACCAAGTACATTGCGGAAGTCCTCAAGCATTAAAACATGGAGGACTACAAGCCAATCAGCACACCCTTGACAACAGACATCAAGCTCTCCTCCTCCATGAGCCCCATCACGGAAGCAGAATAGCGTGAGATGGAGAACATTCCACACTCGTTTGCTGTTGGCAAGCTCATGTTTGCCATGGTAGGAACACGCTCTGACATTTGCTATGCTGTAGGACATATGAGCAGGTTTGTGGCCTATCCAAAGCCATACCACTGGCAAGCAGTCAAGCTCATCATGCGTTATATACAGAAGATGAGACACATGGAACTCCACTTTGAAGGCCAAGAAGGATTTGACTCGCTGCGGCTGGCGTGCTGCACAGACGTCGACTGGGGAGAAAGAATCGATGACAGAAAGTCCACCTCGGGCTATGTGTGCCTCTTGAATGGTAGTGCAGTCTCTTGGGCAAGTAGAAAGCAAGACTGTATCTCCCTCTCTACCGTTGAGGCAGAGTACATCGCTCTGTCAGAAACATGCAAGGAGACACAGTCGCTACGCACTTTGCTTGCCGAGATGGAAGTGCCACAAATGCAGGCAACAGAAGTCCGCATCGACAACTAGAGCGCCATGAAAAATTGCACAAGATGATATCATCTCTTGGCGGACCAAGCACATCCACATCACGTACCAATACTCACACGAACTTGTCGCAAAGGAGATCGTGGAACAGGAATACATGGAGACCAGGTTCATGCTTGCAGATTCCATGAGAAAGGCGCTGGATAGCAAGTTGTACTCTACACATACTCGAGGCATCGGTATGGTCAACCGAGCGGATGAAGACTGAGGCCAAGTCTGCTGGAGTATCGGCAGCACCACGCCAGCGGTCTGCTCACACTCCAACACTTGGTCGAAGGTACCGTCTCAGGATGCGCTACAAGCCTGGTGAGCATGGGCATTTATGGATGCTCTAGAAACCAGACCACATGAACGTCACGCTTGCAGTAGACTTGATTGAGCCAAAGTCGTACAAGAAGGCCACGGCGTCACCAGATGGAGCAGATTCGGCGCAAGCCGTGCAGGAGGAGATACTATTGTAGCTCAAGAACGGTACGTGGGAGCTGACTGAGTTTCCACCTAGACGTAAGGTGATCAAGTGCAAGTGGGTGTTCAAGAAGAAGCGGGAGACAGATGGAAACCTGGAAAAGTACAAGGCGAGGCTCGTTGCCAAGGGCCATTCGCAATAGGAAGGCATCAAATACATTAAAACCTTTGCTCCTGTGGCCATGTTTGCCTCTGTGCGTACGCTCCTTTTCTCCGTGCGTACGCTCCTTCTCGAGAGGACCTTAGGACCCACCACATGGACGTCAAGACGGCATTCCTGAATGGTGACCTGGAGGAGGAGATTTACATGGAGCAATCGCAAGGGTTCGTCATGGATGGCCAAGAGCACCTGGTTTACAAGTTGCAAAAGTCACTGTACGGCCTCAAGCAAGCGTCGCGTACTTGGAACCAGAATTTGGATGTGGCGTTGCAGTGCATGGGGTTCGAGCGCAGCGAGTGTGACTACAGCGTCTATTGCTGGCAGCATGGTCATAGGATCCTCATCATCATCGTCTATGTGGATGACATGCGCCTCCTTTCAAATAGCGTGTCTGCACTACCGGAATTCAAGGAGGCCACGCACAAACGCTTCCATATGTCTGATCTCGGGGAGGCACCATACTTCCTTGGTATCCAGATCACGCGTGACCGCAAATCACGCAAGTCCATTTCTACACATGTGTTGCTCATGAATGGTGGGGCCAGCTGGTGCAGCAAGCGGTAGGCGGTCGTGGCCACCTCAACCACTCAAACTGAGTACGTCTCTCCCACCCTTGGAGCCAAGGGCACAGTTTGGCTTTCGCGTCTCATGGCCAAGATGAGTGGGAGTGCAGTTGTTCCAGTTCCTGTACGCGTCGACAACCAGAGCGCAATCGCACTCGCCAAGAATTCTGAGCGCCATGCATGAACCAAGCACATTGACATCGCATATCATTTCATCAAGCAGATGGTGTAGGAGGGTGCTATCAAGCTAGAGTTTACTCCAACCAGTAGGCAGGTCGCTGATTTCCGACCAAGCCAGTCACTTGTGAGAAGCAGAAGTTCTGCATTAATGCATATGGACTCAGCCTACTCTGAGTACCTCAAAGTTGTAGATTCTTGGAAAAGGAGCCATGCGGCTTAGTTTTAGGTCCACAGGAGCAAGTTCCTAGAAACTACCAGATGCCTACTCTGATCGTCAGTCACACTGCACCATTGGAAAGATCAGGTGGCAAAATGTCTACGGTCTAAGTTTGAGGTCAAGCCAAAAGTCGGATTGAGAGATATGAATTATTGAAGTTTCCAGGGTCATCAACCTCCGATGTGTGGGTGACCATGGGCAATGGTTCCATGCCTTGGCCTGAGAAAAATAAAATAGCAATAGGTCCAGGGTCAAGTCCTGATGGGAGAAGTATCCAAAAAGGTCCTAGATTCTTGGGTTACCTAGCCCGAGTGTACTCACTAGGAAAACGGCACCACTCCATATTTTATAGATGAGGTGAGATCCTTGTGTGCTTGCCATGGACACATGGCGATTCTCCATGGGATTGTGGGTTACGTGACCACTAGGAGTATGCCATGAGAGCATTTCCTAGCCTTCTAGGTCGTGTGTGAGTGGTCAGCCTGATTGCTACGTTGATTTCCTCTGTTGTGTGAGATTATGGACTCTAATATGTGAGCCTTAGCCTCAATGGCTAAGTGGTGTGGGTTGTGAGAGGGCTGACTTGTCCAAGCTCTAGCTCTATATGTACTCCATCATTTTGTGTGATTTGACAGCCATTCTTTAGTACAAGTGACACCCTTCTAGTCCCACATGTTTGCTGCGCCAAGGCCACTCCACTTCGCCATGGAGGCTAAGGCTCACACTAGAGTCCATAATCTCACACAAGAGAGGACATCAGCCTAGTAAGCAGGCTAACCACTCACATACAACCTAGAGAGCTAGAAAGTGCTCTCTTGGCACATCCCTACTGGTTACATAATCCACACTCCCATGGAGAATCGCCATGTGTCCATTGCTGCACACGAGGATCCCACCTCATCTAAAAAGTAAGAAGAGGTACCTTTCTCCTAGTCAGCATATTGTGACAAGGCAACCCAATAATCTAGGACCTTTTTGGATATTTCTTCCATCAGGTCTTGACCCTGGACCTCTTGCCTTTCTTCTTTTCTCAAGCTAAGGCACGGAGCTATCGCTCATGGTCACCCGGATATCGGTGGTCGATGACCCCAGAAACTTCCAAAATTTGTATCTCCTAATGTGACTCTTGGATCAGTCTAAAACGTAGACCATAGACATTTTGCCACCTGATCTTTGCAATTAAGAAGTCGGATCGACGATTGCAGCACACATCTGTTAGATTCTTGGAACTTGCTCTCGTAGACTTGAAACTAAGCCAATTCACTCCTTTCCTAACAATCTCCCTCGTTGCCACAGTCACAGTGGCCAGAGCCCACATGTTTTCATGCAAAATTGCTGCTGTTGAGAGCTCACTTGCTTGGTGCAAAAATCAGCACCCATGCTGGTAGGAGTAAACTCCGGCTTGATAGCACCCTCTTGCACCATGTACCTGATGAAGTGATATGCCATACCAATGTGGTTGGTGCGAGCATGGTGCTCAGGATTCTTGGCGTGTGATTGCGCTCTGATTGTTGACGTGCATAGGATGTGAACCCACTGCACTCCCATGAAGCGCTGAAGCCTAACTGCTTCTTTGACTCCGAAGGTGAGAGAGACGTACTCAGCTTTCGTGCTTCACGTCGCCACAACCACGTGGCGCTTGCTGCACCACCTGATGGCCCCACCATTCATGAGGCACACATGTCTAGAGATGGACTTGCAGTTCTCAGGGTTTGAAGCCCAATCTGCGTCCGTATAGGCGATGATATTTTTGTCGTTGTTGTTGTAGGTGATGCTGATGATGATGGTTCCAGCAAAGTAGCGGAAGATCCACTTCACTTGCTTCTGGTGCTCAGGTTCGAAATTAGCCATGTGCTGGCTTACAATGCTTACAGCCTGTGCGAGGTCCGGCCTAGTTGTAACCATGAGGTACATGAGGCTGTCGACGACGTTCTGGTACTTCTGCCGCTCAGCTGTATCCGCTTCTCCATTGAAGCTCACGAGGTAATGCCGTGCCTCCAACGGCGTGCCAATGGGTTTGGCCTTTGCCACGCCGAACTGCTACAAAACATCCTTTATGTAGTACCTCTACTGTAGCGAGAGAGAGCGTGATTTGCGGTCACGCGTGATCTCGATACCAAGGAAGTATGATGCCTCCCCAAGATCAGACATCTGGAAGCGCTCTTGCATGGCCTCCATTAACTCGTGTAGTGCACAGATGCTGTAGGAAAGGAGGAGCATGTCATCCACATAGACGATGATGATGAGCACCTCATGACCATGCCGCCAGCAATAGACGTTATAGCCACACTCAGTGTGCTCAAACCCCATGCATTGCAGCGTCGTATCTAATTTCTGGTTCCAAGGACGTGACGCTTGCTTGAGGCTGTACAGTGACTTTTGTAGCTTGCAGACTAGGTGCTCTTGGCAATCCACGATGAATCCCTCTGGCTCTTTCATGGCTCTTCCTTCATTTCCTCCTCCAAAACACCGTTTAAGAATGTCGTCTTGACATCCATGTGGTGAATCTTGAGGTCCTCAGCTGGTGCATAAGAAAGAAGTGTATGCAGAGAGGCAAACGTTGCAACAGGAGCAAAGGTTTTTGCGTAGTCGATGCCTTCCTACTACACGTAGCCCTTGGCAAGGAGCCTGGCCTTGTAAACTTCGAGATTGCGATCTGTGCTGCTCTTTTTCTTGAATACCTACTTACACTTGATTACCTTGCGTCTAGGTGGACGGTCAATTAGCTCCCACTAATCGTTATCGAGCTGCGACTCTATCTCCTGCTGTACGGCTTGCGCCTAGTTTGCTACATCTGGTGTAGCCTTGGCCTCCTTATACGACGTCGGCAAGTCAGAGTATGCTGCAATTGCGACGTTCATCTGGTCTAGTTTTTGGAGCATCCAGAATACTCCCGCTCACCAGGCTTTTAGTGCACCCTGAGATGGTACCTTTGATGTGGTGCTGGAGGGTTAGCAGGCGGCAAGCGTAGTGGTGTTGGCACAACTGTGCCTGCTGATGGTGGTGCATCTTCTTCCTCTACTTCTGCCGATGAGGTCGTTATATCAGCAGCATCAATCATGGGAGAATCGAGTGGTTCTCCCAGAATCACAGTAGTGGAAGGTTCAAGAGAGACAGGGTCAGGGAGAATATCTGCTCATATTGCTTCATCAGCTACTGGTTCTACTACCTTGTCGCAGATGATGTTGGTGCCAATGACGTTACTTTCGTTGAAAACGACATCCCTGGAGATGATGACGTGGCCAGTATCTTTCTCTTAGAGACAATATGCCTTGCTTACCACATCATAGCCGATCATCAGTCTTTGTGTGGTCATCGCATTTTGTTTTTGCCGCTTCTCATTTGGCACGTGCATGTACGCCAAGCTGCCAAATGCTCAAAGATGATCCATGCTTGGCTTCTTACCCAACCATGCCTCGTACAGTATCATCTGCTCCAGGGCCTTTATGGGACAACGGTTCCTAATGTACACCGCAACACTCACTACTTCAATCCAAAAGTCGTAGGTGAGCTGAAACGCGTGAAACATGGAGCGAGTCACTCAACGATGGTGCGGTTGGCGCATTCTAGAACACCATTTTGCTGCAACAAATATGGTACGGTGCGCTGCGTCTTGGTCCCTGTTACTTCGAGGTAGTCCTCGAACTCTTTTTTCAGGTACTCTCCACCGCGGTCGCTGTGCAGCGCCTTGATTTTGTTGCCGGTCTGGTTCTCCACCATGGCCTTGAACTCCTTGAACGTGTCAAAGCACAAGTCATAGGAGGAAAGGAAGTACACAATAGTGTAACGGCTGAAATCATCAATGAAGATGAGAAAATACCTAGAGCCTTGAAAGATCTAGGTCTGCATCGAGGCACACAAATCTGTGTGGACCAGCAACAGCACCTCCTTTGCGTGCTCTTCTGCTCCAAAGAATGCCTCGCGATGCTGCTTCCCCTCCAAACACCGGATACACAATTGTTGCTTAAAGTAAGAGATGGTGGATAAGTCACGCACTATCTGTTTTGTTTGAAATTGCTGCAAGGCGCGAATGCCGATGTGGCCGTAGCGCGCATGCCAGATTTCACCATCTGTGACTACACCTTTACTGTAAGACTCTGCTCGCGTGCGATCTTGGTCACCCCAAACACGCGGTACATGTCGCCTCACAATGGCAAGTACAAGGCATGAATAGCTAAGGAGTGCCTTTGGCAGCCAAAGCGCGCACGCCTTGGCTAACTCAAAGCGCGCGCACCTTTACTGATTTCACTACTTAAAGTAAGGAGGTCATCCCCTCAATCAGAGAAGACATCCCCTGATCCAAGGCACAACTTCCATCTTCCAATCCGACCGTTGGATTAGCCTAAAACTTGGACAGCTGATAGTTTGACACCTTCTTCCATCGAGATGGTGAGATTGACAATCTCAACAGCCATAATCAGAAAAACCTAGGAGACTTATCCCCGAACAAGGACGGTACATGCCTGGTCTGTTGGACTGGACCCAGGGGACTTGCTCTACATGAGCAATGCATGCCTGGTCTGTCTACTACTTGCTACTTCTGGAGACTAGTGGCTAAGGGGCATTCAAATAACAACAATCTCTCCTTTGCACCTCTGGCCACTTGTCCTGTCTTTAGTCTTTGTCACTTATGCTCTTCATGTAGATACCTTGTCTTCCTACAAGGTGGAGTTCTCGGTCAAGGGGTCTTGTCAGCATGTCTGCCCAGTTGAGCTTGGATGCAACGTGCTCCAGCTCCAGCACTCCTTTAGCGATCAGGTCGCGACTGAAGTGGTACCAAATTCCGATGTGTTTTGTCCTCTACGTCAAGGTGTTGTTTTTGGACATGTCGATGGCAGACGTATTGTCCACCTTGACCACCGTTGCGACCGATTGAGGCACTCGTATCTCTTGAAGCAGGCTGCACAGCAACATTGTCTCCTTGCATGCTTCCTCTAGAGCGATGTACTCTGCGTCGGTAGTGGAGAGGGAGACGTAGTCGTACTTGCGGCTTGCCCATGACACGACTCCTCTGTTCAGCACGCACACGTAGCCCAACGTGGACTAGCGTTCGTCGACAATCCTGGCCAAATCTGTATTGATATACACCATGAGCCGCGAGGATTGTGACTGTGGCACCCCATTGTACGGCATGCCCAACTGCCGCTTGTCCTTTAGGTAACAAAAGATCCACTTCACTGCTTGCCAGTATTTTGACCCAGGATTGGCGACATGCTTGCTCACATGCCCCATAGCGTTGCAGATGTCGGGGTGAGTCGCGACCATCACGTACATTAGACTGCCTATAACAGACTGATATGGCATGCCTGCCATGTCCACCTACTTTGGTTTGTTGGTAGGAGCGGCACCTGAGATGAGGATGCAATCTGCTGCCATGGATATAATGATGGGTTTGCAGTCCTCCATGTCGTACCGCTTGAGGATGTGATGAATGTATTTGGTTTGGCTGAGCCTGATGGTGCAGGCTGAACGATCCCGCGTGACACTGTTGCCTGGATAGTACTCAAGAGGTCCTAGGTCTTTCATCTAGAACCCGCTGCTTAGCTGCATCTTGATGTTCTTCAACAGCTTTGTGGATGATGCACGGATGATGAGGTCATCACCGTAAAGAGCCAACAAGACGAGGCCATCCTCGTCCTCTTTCATGTACATACTGAGGTCGTTCTCGTAGTGATTGTACCTGGACCCCTCCATGAAGACGTCCATCTCCTTGTACCAGCATGTCGGGGACTGTTTCAGCCCATATAATGACTTGTCGAGCTTGCAAATGTTTCCAAATGGTGCATCCACCCCCTCACGGACCTCCATCATGGCTTCTTTGTCAAGCTTTGCGTAGAGAAATGCAGTCTTGACATCCATCTGGTCAACGTCTAAGTTCTTGGCTGCTGTTGTTGCGAGGAGAGACCGGATTATTGCAAAGGTGACGACAGGCGCGTACGTCTCATCGTACTCACTCTCTGGTTGCTATGCAAAACCCTTGGCCACTAGCCGCGCCTTGTGGCGGTCAATGGTCCCATTCTGCTTCAGCTTCTTCACCATGACCCACTTTACCCATACAATGTGAGCGTCACCGGGCCAGTCCATCAGCTTCCACGTCCTGTTCTCCTTGAGCGAGGCCAACTCGCTTTCGATGGCGGCCTTCCACTTGGCCCCATCTGGCAGAGCAAATGCTTTTTCCATTGTGGACGGCTGCATAATTCAGACCAGTCTACTCACCGGTTGTAGCATCATATTGTCGTAGTGGGATAGATAAGTGCGAGCTTTGTCTTACTGCCTGATGCTGCAACGGCTGCTGCTGATGCTCCTGCTGCTACTGCTCTTGTTGCTCTGGTTCTCTTACCCTAGACTCTCCCTCACTAGAAGAGTCCTCATCATCAGAGGAGGAGGAATCTTAATCAACATCACAGTCCTCTATTGCGGCTCTCCCAGAAGGTACCACTCCTCTTGCCTAAATTGAGTTATTGCTACTCCACCCATTTGGTGCCTCGTCGCTTGTCTCCAGTAAAACAAGCCACTCACCCAGTTTGGGCAGTGGCTCGTCCTTGAATTGCTGCTCTACTCCTACGACAGCCTCGTTGAAATCCACGTCTTTACCACAAATCACTTTGTTGCCTTGTAGGTCCCTGAGCCTGTAAGGGCGTTGGGCACTATCGTACCCCAAAAGCAGACATTTCTTGGCATGCGGATCGAGCTTACTGGCACCCTCCCTCCTTAGCGTCTTAGCATAGGCGTGGCAGCCAAACACTCGCAAAAATGAGACATGTGGTTTCTTGCCCCACCATGCCTCTTGTGGGGTCATCGGCGGCATCTTATTTTTCCCCTTTCCTCGAAGGGCTGATGAATGTGTGAGGTTGATGATGTAGGCCGCTGTCCTAGTAGCCTCGGCCCAGAACCGTCCTGGCAGCTTGGCTTCATACAACATCGTTCTTACCATATCGAGGATGGTTTGGTTGAGCTCTTCAGCGACACCGTTGTTCTCGGGTGACTCACGTACCGTACTTTCTTGCCATATCCCTTGCACCCCCAGCCAGCCCTCACATGCCTTGTATTCCTCACCATTATCACAATGAAGGGTCTTAACCTTCTTGCCAGTCTACCGCTCAACCATTTCGACAAAGTGTTGCAGATGCTCCTTTCCCTCCCTCTTTTGCTTCATGAAGTACGTCCAGATCTTCCTCGTTTTGTCATCTATGAAGGTGAGGAGATACTTGCAGCCTCCGACTGAGGCTGTCCACATCAGCCCGCATACGTCGGTGTGGACCAACTCGAGAGGTTCATTCACCAAGTTTCCGTGCTTGTTCCCCTTACGCCCTTTCCTCTTAGCCTTGCCCATGAGGCAGGCCTCACATACGTTCTTCACCTTCCCCGCACCCTCTTCCTTCTCCAAGGCCAGGCCTCTTACCAGCTTGTGCTTGCCCATTGTCTCCAACGTGGAGTGGGCGGCGTAGGCCAAGCGCCTGTGCCTAAGGTCTTTGCCACAGTTTGCTTCCGATGCCATGCTAGTCCCAGCGAGTTCTTTGGGTGGGGTGGGTGCTGGAGCTTCCATTGATTTTGTTGTATCCGCAGCTGTTGACATGCGGTTCTTCCTCTACCACCTGACTGTCCCGGCAGTCATGACAACCCCTGCTTTAGCAGTATCCTCCACCTTGGTTTGGAGGATGTAGAGGCCATCCACGTGTGGGAGATACGCCACCACACTCTTTGTAGCGGACTGTATCTTTACTGCCAACTTGGGAAGGATAACGACCCTGTTCTTGTCGAAGATGACCGTCATGTCTCGGTTAATAATCTTGCCGACAGAGAGTAGGTTGGCAGCGAAGTTGGGAAGACAGACTGCCTTGGTGAGCTTGAGCTCCTCTTGGTCATTCACCTGGATGGTGGCCAGCTTGTCACCCACCCTTTCACCTGGTTCCACCCTCCCGTTAGCACAACACAAGTTGAGGTGGCAGGGGCCCATGGAGGTGAATTCCCGTTTGTCGTTGGTGGAATGGTGAGTTCTGCGAGAGTCAAGTGCAAAGGCCCCTGACTTAAGGAGTGCATTGCAAGCGCCAGTCGTGCCTTGTGCCATCAGTGCGGCAAGCTGCTTCCCACTCTTGCCTCCCTTGTCACTCTTCTCTCCCTCTCCCTTGACCCCTTCCTTCTTTGGAGCACGGCACTCGCATGCCCAATGCTCTGCCTTGCCAGAGTTATGGCAGCTGCCAGGCCGTCGCTTACCCTTCCCCTTGCCGCCAGCCCCCTGTTGCTATCCTGAGTTGCTAGTGCCACTCCTGCTTGTTGCGCCCTTAGCATAGGCTACAATGTTGGCCTTGCTATGGCTTTGCTGCATACCCTCATTGCGGATGTACTCCGAGATGTTGGAGTACTTCACGTAGTCCTCTGGTCAGCCACCAATCAGAGTGATCATGGGGCTCCAGCTTGGTGGAAGAGCCATTAGGAGAATCATCCCCTGGGTATCGGAATCAAGGCTCCAGCCCATGTTGCTAGCTTGCTGAAGGAGAGTCTCAAAGTGTTGCAAGAATTCTAGGTTGTCCTTGCCGTCAAACAGCTACATCCTGAGCAACGTTTTGAGGATGAACAAATAGTTGGCGAGGGAGTCACTCTGAAAGACCTTCCATTGTTTCTTGTAAGCCTCAGCTACGTTTGTGAGGCCGGAGATATGAGAGAGTAGATACTTCTGCAGTGTTGAGACCAGAATGGCCATGCATTTCTTGTTGTCCCGCTTCCACACTACGAGCTCCTCTCGTTGGAATGAAAGTGGTTGGGCAGCCTCCCTTGTGAAGTAGGGGAGGAGATCACGGTCATCGACTATGATATCAAAGTGCCACTTCCAGAGCGAGAACCCTGTCCCATCAAAATTTGGAATTGGGATGTGATAGAGCGTGTGCCCTCACGTTTGCAGAGCTACTGATGCTTTCTGCAACTAAGTCTCACACTAGGCGTGGGCCCATAATCCTTTTGTTATTCATGAGTCACGTGGCCCGAGGCTCCGGTCTAGAAACCAGGGGCGACACAATGGCAACTGCCCATCGTCCAACGGAATTTCATCCAAGGATCATGATCACCCCAAGGAAAGAACTATCCCTCTGGTGAGACCGAACTACCCAGGTACTTTCGCTCAAGATCTTTGCGGCTCCCGCCCTCCAAGCCTTCGTCTTCCTTGGTTTGAGAGCCCAACAAAATAAGTCACCACTCTCACACAAACAAAATGACAACCACCCTAGCAGTTCATACCAAGCTCAATCTCAAGTACACAGCTCAAAACAGAGACATCAAGTGAAGGAGTGTTGAGACACTGGCAAGTACAAGGCATAAATAGCTGAGGAGTGCCTTTGGCAGCCAAAGCGCGCGCGCCTCGGCTAACCTGAAGCACGCGCGCCTCGGCTGATGTAACTCCTTGAATGAAGGAGGTCATTCCCTCAATCAGGGAAGACATCCCCTCATCCAAGGCACATCTTGCATCTTCCAATCCGACCGTTGGATCCGCCTGAAACTTGAAGAGCTAACAGTTTGACACCTGCTTTTTCCATCGATACAGTCAGATTGACAATCTAAATAGCCATCAACAGAAAAAACCCAGGGGTCTTATCCTTGAACAAGGGACCTTCATGCCTGGTCTGTTGGACTGGACCCAGGGGACATGGTCCACATGAGCAGTGCATGCCTAGTCCGCCCACTACTTGCCTATTCTGGAGACAAGAGGCCAACGGGCATTCAAATAACAAGATGCAAGGCAAAAAGAAAGTGCCACAAACGCAGGCAACAGAGGTCCGCATCAACAACAAGAGCGCCATAAAAATGGTACAAGATGATGTCATGTCCCGGCGGACCAAGCATCGACATCACGTACCATCATTCACGCAACCTGGCCGTAAAGGAGATCGTGGACCTGGAGTACGTGAAAACCCTTTCATAGTGGAGGAAGGATCAGGAGACACTCGGTCAGAAAGGATATCTGCTCCTACTACATCGTCAACTGCTGCTTCTGCTGCCTCTTCACAGACAATCTTGGTGTCGATGACGTTGCTCTCGTTGAAGATGACATCCCTGGAGATGATGACGTGGCCTGTATCCCTCTTGTAGAGGCGATACGCCTTGCTTGTCACGTCGTAGTGAATCATCAGCATCTGCGCGCTCTTCGCGTCCTACTTTTGCCGCTTCTCGTTCGGCACATGCATGTGCGCCAAGCTGCTTAACGCGCCAAGGTGATCCACGCTTGGCTTCTTGTTGAACCATGCCTTGTACGACATCATCTGCTCTAGGGCCTTGGTTGGACTACGGTTCTTGATGTACACCGCAGTGCTCACTGCTTCGGCCGAGAAGTCGTAGGTGACCCGAGTCGCGTGCAGCATAGAGTGCGCCAACTCAAAGACAGTGTCGTTGGAGCATTCTGCTATGCCGTTCTGCTACGACGAGTATGGCGCCGTGCGCTACACCTTGATGCCTGCTCCTGTGAGGTAGTTTTGGAACTAATTGGTCATGTACTCTCCACCATGGTCGTTACAGAGCGCCTTGATTTTCTTGCCAGTCTCGTTCTCAACCATGGTCTTGAACTCCTTGAACTTGTGAAATCACTGGTCCTAGGAGGAAAGGAAGTACACAGCAGTGTAATGGCTAAAATCATCCATTATGGTGAGAAAATACCTAGAGCCTCTAAAGCTCTGGATATGCATCGGGCCACACAAGTCTGTGTGGACCAGCTCTAGCACCTCTTTTGCGCGCTCCCCTGCTCTAGAGAATGCCTCGCGATGCTGCTTCCCCTCCAAACAGCCGATGCACAATTGCGGCTTAAAGTTAGAGATGGTGGGGAAGTCAAGCACCATCTGCTTTGTTTCAAGTTGCTACAAGGCGCGCATGCCGATGTGGCTGTAGCGCGCATGCCAGATTTCACCATATGTGGCCTACATACAGACTCCGCTCGCGCGGGATCTTGGCCGCCCCCTACAGGTAGTACATGTCGCCTTCCTTTACCAACGTGGCCAGCTCCTGTCCTGTTCCCTTGTCAGGTATGAAGCCATAGTCGTCGTCAAAGACGACGCACAATCCTATATTGGTGAGAGAGGATATTGAGAGAAGGTTCAATGCAGTATCACGTACATACAGCATGCCATGGAACACTCCCACTTTCATACCACGCAAGGTCTCGACCACATCTCCACAATCCCAATCCCCTCAGCATACACTACCCAGTCATCAACCAAAGCAATCGGTCGGGGCTGAATGGAGAGCAGCTATGTAAACCACTCTTTATGGTGCGTTAGACTCTTGGTACATCCAGAGTCCTTATACCACGCCAGATCCGCCTTTTCCTTTTGTGACATGTCATATTTCACCATGAAGAGGCGGTCGCACACCTCCTTGGCTACGTTCTTGTTGCCAAAATGGCACACGTCGGTTTGGGTTTGCTGTTGCTGCTACTGACGTTTCTATGACTGCTGTTGCTGTTGCTGTAGAGATTGCTGCTTTTGTAGCTACTGTTGCTGCTCCTTCTGGTCCCTCTTGAACTTGAAGTACTCTTTCTTGTAGTGCCCCTCTTTCTCGCAATAGTGGCACTAGCCTTTCTTTTTGCCTCTCTATTGCCTAGAATGCTGTTGCTGCTGGTTGCGTGAGCCCATGGTCATGAAAGTTGCTTCAATGCTGCTACTGCCGCCATTGTGCTTTGCTGCATTAAAATCCAGCTCTACCTGCTCCAGGTGCGTGTAGATGAAGTCTAGGTCGAGAGTCGGCTGGCACTCCAACGTCTCACGCACCGTGTCATAGCTCGTTGGGATTCCCCTCAGCAAGAGGAGTAACGTGTCTTCCACAGGGTTGACGGCCGCTTTCAGCTGCTTCGCGAGCTCCTTTGCCCTGTCCAAGTACGCCTCCATCGCTTTGCCACCGTGCATTTTCAACGCCATCATCATCTCCTCCAAAAGCATGAGGAATGTTGGATCCTTGCTTTCATACTTCTTGCACAATGTTTCCCATCCCTTTTGTTGCAGTAGCCTTGTTACTCACGTATTGAAGATGCGGGTTGGAGATGGTATTGACAAGCAGCCTGTAAGCCTGCGTGTCCTTCATCTTCCAGTCCTCATATGCTGCCGCTGCAATTGTAGATGAACTTGCATTTGCTTCACCTTTCTATGGAGTATTCCGTGCCACGACATATGCTGCGATGATGCCTTTTGCCTGTGGAGGCAGAGTATGCTTGTCGCCGCTCACCACCTACCACAAGCCCCTCCTCTCCAAAAAGAGGCGGCTATGGATCCTCCAAAACATGAAGTTGGCACATCCTTCCAGCCTCTCCAAGGACTGGGCTGCTGTCACCATGCCTGCTACTGCCATTTTGAGCTTTGGTGTTGCTGCCCTTGAGCAGCAGCGCTACCCTTGCTTTTGCTCTAGCTGCTGCTAGAAATCTTTGTGACACAAAATGATTGTAAAGACCGGCAGACTGGGAATTTTGAAAATTCAGCTCAAAACCTTTTAGATTTACAATCTGCATAGTCATCACCTGAAAAATCTAGGGGACTTATCCTTGAGCAAGGACAATGCATGCCTGGTTTGTTGGACCAGACCCAGGAGACTTGCTCCACATGAGTAGTGCATGCCAGGTCCGTCCACTACTTGCCAATTCTGGAGACTAGAGGCCAAGGGGCATTCAAATAACAACAATCTCTCCCTTGTACCTCTGGCCACTTGTCCTGTCTTCAATCTTTGTCACTTACGCTCTTCATGCCGAGACTCTGTCCTCCTGCAAGATGGAGTTCTCGGTCAAGGGGCTTTCTCAGCATGCCTGCGAGGTTGAGCTTGGACGCAACGTGCTCCAGCTCGAGCACTCCCTTAGCGACCAGTTCGCGACTGAAGTGGTACCGAACTCCGATGTGTTTTGTTCTCCGCGTCTAGGTGTCATTTTTGGACATATCGATGGCAGACTTGTTGTCCACCTTCACCACCGTTGGGGCCGATTGAGGTGCTCATATCTCTTGGAGCACGCTGTGCAGCCACATTGTCTCCTTGCACGCTTCCGCGAGAGCGATGTACTCTGCTTCGACAGTGGAGAGGAAGACGTAGTCATGCTTGCGGCTTGCCCATGACACGGCTCCTCCGTTCAGCACGCACACGTAGCCCGACGTGGACTAGCCGTCGTCATCATTCTCGGCCCAATCTGCATCGATATAAACCATGAGCCGCAAGGATTCCGACTGTGGCACCCCACCGTACGGGATCCCCAAGTGCTGCGTGCCCTTCAGGTAGCGAAAGATCTGCTTCACTTCTTGCCAGTGTTATGGCCCAGGGTTGGCCACATACTTCCTCACCTACCCCACAGCGTGGCAGATGTCGGGGCAAGTCGCGAGCATCGCGTACATTAGACTGCCCACAGCAGACTGATATGGCATGCCTGCCATGTCAACCTGCTTGGCTTTGTTGGTAGGAGCGGCACCTTAGGTAAGGATGCAATCTGTTGCCATGGCGTTGTTGACAAGTTTGCAGTCTTCCATGTCGTACCGCTTGAGGATGTAATCAATGTATTTTGTCTGGCTGAGTCTAATGGTGCCGGCAAAGCGATCCCGCGTGACACTGATGCCTAGGTAGTACTCAAGAGATCCCAGGTCTTTCATCTAGAACCGGCTGCTCTACTGCATCTTGATGTTCTTCAGCAGCTTTATCGATGATGCAGAGATGATGAGGTCATCAACGTAAAGAGCTACCAAGACGAGGCCATCATCGTCATCTCGTACGTACATACTAAAGTTGTTCTCGTAGTGACCGTACCCGGACCCCTATATCAAGGCGTGCATCTCCTTGTACCAGTACCTCCGGGCCTGCTTCAGCCCATGCAATGACTTGTCGAGCTTGCAAACTTTTCCGGGTGGTGCATCCACCCCCTCAGGCACCTCCATCAGGACTTCTTTATTAAGATTTCCATAGAGAAATGCAGTCTTGACATCCATCTAGTGAACCTCTAAGTTATTAGCTGCTGTTGCTACGAGGAGAGACCGGATCGTTGCAAAGGTGACGACAGGCGCGTACGTCTCATCGTACTCGCTCCCCGGCCGCTGCGTAAAACCCTTGGCCACTAGCCGCGCCTTGTGGCGGTCGATGGTCCCATCGTGCTTCAGCTTCTT